>CAJQZJ010004748.1:9554096-9606642 GCA_907164525.1 Lophiomys imhausi | reverse complement strand
GTGTGTGTGTGTGTGTGTGTGTGTGGTGTGTGTGTGTGTGTGTGTGTGTGTGTGTGTGTGTGTGTGTGTAGTGTGTGTGATATAAAGTGTCTTTTGTCAGAGCTGAAAACGTTCAAGTGAATTTACAGTAAAGAATAAAATTCCATGATTCTGTAATCCATAGTGAGGGTTTTTTTTTTCCTATTACAATTTGTCTTCACATATGACTGGACCATGAAACTATAAGCAAAACTGCAGGCATATTCTCTCCCTCCCTCCCTCCCTCCCCTCCCCACCCTCTGTGTGTGTGAGTGTCTTTGTTTCTCTTTGTCTCTCTGTGTCTTTATCTTGGTGTCTATCTCTGAGTCCTTGTCTGTCTGTCTCTGTCCCCACTCTTTCTCCACACATGGACACAGTCTGTATAATGTAGCTGTGATATCACAATTACTCTTTGCACTGTCTATTTTAGCCTGATATGAGACAGAGTTGATAGTTCAAGGATAACAAAATAAATTCTAAATGTTGACATATGGAAGTAAAAACTTAGGCATAGTCTGATTTGGCTGTGTATTTCATTATTTTGCCATGGTTGGATGTATTGACTCGACTATCACTATCAAAGAAGAACCAGTTTATGAAAATAGGGATTATTACATGTGGAAATTATTTTTCCATGTTACATGGGTTCATATTTGGGATGGTTATATTGGTGCCTTTTGATAGGATGTGGATTCCAATGACTTTAGAAAAGCAACTGCAAGGGTGTTCACTTCAGCAAACAGAAGAAAACATATTAATTTGTAAAACGCGAAAATCCAACAGCAATAGGATCTGTGTAGTATCCTCTGGGGTTAGTAGTGGTTAAGATCTATCAATCTTAACACAAACAGTTGAAGGTAGATCTTTCCTTACACTGAGATGTTGTGTAAATTCCATAAGTGAGATAATTAAGCCGAAAAATTTACTTAATCATGGCTAGTATTGTTATAAATAATCTATGTCAAAAGAGAAGAAGCAGAACTAGTTTTTTTTGTTTTTGTTTTTTTGGTTTTTTTACTTTATTTTTTATTTCTTCAAGTTACATCTCAATCACAATCTCCTCCCTACTCCCCACTCCAGTCCCACACTCCCACCCTCAATCCCCCATCCTCTTCCCTTTTTTTTTTCTTTTAAGTTTAAGGTATATCTTATTTCCCCCTACAGTTTCCCCTTTCAGTCCAACAAATGGCTCTTTCTCTTATAATAATAAATACAATACAAAACAACAGCGGTAATTAGGCCACAGTTATGAGGGTTATATGGCTTAGCGTACATACCCAATGTCCAGTCCATATGTATTTGGCACCTGACTTTAACATTCTACTATCTAACCATCTCCATGAGTTTAAAGTTCTATATCTAACTCAACATTCATACTAACTTGCAACACAATTTTAAGAGCATCTTCCTAGATCCATAACACTCTCTTGACTCCTAAACAACTCAAAATTTAATTATGAGACTCTAGCTATCTATTCTTCAACCACCTCAGAGACCTGAGAGGGATAAATATATCTGATTTTATAGGAAGTACAGGGCCTGCAGCTTCCAAAACTAAGAAATGACATACCAGTGGCTGCCTGGACAGTTCCCATTTTCTCTCCATACATTACTGCATCAATCTTCAGTCGTTTGGCCCAGTTTTTCTGACAGACATTGATTGTAGAGAAGGGGTTAAGAAGGACTTGCCTACCCTGTCTTGGCAGAGCTAGGCTATCGACTTACCTGCTTCCAAGTTTTGTCCTTTTTGAACAGCATTCTGTCTACAGTTGGTGCAAGGGGTTTTTCCTGCCAAGAGATAGGCTTGTGACTAATTCAATCATCTCCCACTGGAGATTTTTCAATGCTTATCTTCTACTTGGAGTAGAATGGGGGTGCTGTCAGGAGTTGATATGTCTCGATAAAAAAAAAAATCTAATGTTAAGAAAACATCTTTGAATGCCATATTCTGCAGATCTCTTGAGGTTTTTGAAGAGGCCCTATCTATCTCTTACATTAGGATAAGCAGATGTTGCTTGTCCCTTAGCAGCTTTATTTCTGATTAGCTTAGAAAATAACTATAATAGACGGTCATAGTACCTAACACAATGACCAGCTTGCATGACTATTAGTTTGCATTTCTTAATTATCCTAAACAGTTTATGACAATTAGTAGTAAAAGCCGAAACTTCACATTTTTTTTTTTTACATGAAGCAATCAGAATAGCTGTGGTCACAATTACAGAAGGGAAAGATATCAGGTATATTTAAAATGGAGGAAAATGTAACTCCCAAGTTCATATACATTTTACTGACCATGTATTCCTGTTTTTGTTGTGTTGCTATTTGGTTTTGACTTGATTTGGTTGGAGTAGTGTGTGTAAGTGTGTGTCTCTGTATCTGTGTCTCAGTATAATAAGCTGGTTTTGTACTTCAGACTACTGCTCTTTTTACCCTTCAATAAGCTTCTATTTGAGCTTAGGTTGCATGTTCTTCTCAACCCTACTCATGCTTTTGCACAGAGATGTATAAATTAAACTGATGCATTCATGATCCCTAAGGCATTTGATTGATTTTAGATGAAAGAGAACACCTGCACATAATAAGAACGGAAGCATAAGAATCCACTTCATCTCTGTTGGACAGTGTGGCTTCTATACCACTGGACGGCAGCAATCAGCTCAGTCTGGTGCAGTATATTTTCACTTGGCAAGCCTTTTTCTGGTTCCTTCAGTATCCCTCTGCCTCCTTTGCAGCCTGCTTAGACTTCCCATATCTTCTCATAAATATATTGTAATTGAATTAACTAACACAAGAAATTAAAATAAAGAAAAACAAAGCAGAGGCTTTTATAGTCTGAGAGAATATGTATACATTCCAAAAACCTAATTATGGGGAAACACCTAAGAATATAAACACATTTAAATTGTGAGCAGTTGTCTTAATCTCAAGATTTTGGGTATAAATAATTACAACTTTGGATACATGTGTATGTTGGTTGTTCTCCTGAAGAAAAAAACTTTTATGCTTCTTTAAAGGTTTTGGTAAAGAGCATCTATGTCATTATAAAAACTTTTAATGAAGTAATTTGTTAAAAATTTATCTGCAAATTTTTCAAAGTGTGAAAAGGAACTGTTTGATTGGAAACTCTGCTGAGAAAATAACAAGCTCCTAATTAGGGAAAAAATTGACCTAGGATAATGTAATAAATATGTGGTTATTTTCCTTTTTTTTAATTCTGTGTGTGTGTGTGTGTGTGTGTGTGTGTGTGTGTGTGTGTGTGTATGTAAGTAGGTATACTTCTGTGTACTTTGCAAAAGATTAGCGTCTGGTGTTTTTCTCAATTTTTCCATCAGTTTTTGAGATAAGTATTCCAATTGAATCTTAGCACTTTTGTTGAAAGTTAGTGGCCTGTAGGCATATGGGATTTCAACCATGTTCTACACTTCATTCCATTGATCCAATACTATGCTGTCTAGATTATGCCAAATTTATACTATCTTTTAAGATCATATAGTATGATAACTTCTTCATTATTTTTTCTAGTCAACGATCACTTTAGCTGTTCTAAATGTTTGTAGTTCCTTTTAAATTTAGATGAATTTTCCTATTTCTTTGAGAAATATTACTGTTCTTTTGATAGTAATTACACTGAATCTATATGTATTTGGTATGTTATAGTTGTAGTCTTTTTATCTAGAGGAATCAGATGCATGAAGCAGGAAGTAGCAGAAAACAGTTTGCTGTATGCGCAGACTGCTCTGTGATATTTTCCTAAATGGCAAGGAAATGAGTTTCCCAAAACAGAAATTTGGCTTGTTTCTCAAATAGGGTAACTTACTTTCTGATTGAGTACTTTAAATTTTAAGGTGAAATTGCATCATTTTAGTTACACCATGTCCATTGCTTTGCATGTTTTTAAGTATATACTTCTTTCCAAGTTGAATCATTTGACCATAGTGAAAAATGTCTGTTTGTATTTTCAATGTTTAGAATGAAACCAAAGACCTCATACATGCTAAATAAGTTTTTTTTTTTAACATCTTCACAAACCGTATGGTCTTTTTTAGGTTACTGTTGGATTTTTAGATGCCAATATTTTTGAGGATTTTTGAACTTTCATTAGTGAAGATATTAATGTATAGTTTTCTGCTGCCATTGTGTTGTTACCTAGCTTTGGTTCTGTAGTAACACTGATCGCATGGAGTGTTTGCAGTAATGCAATACATTTTGCTATTAGTCTTCCTTAAGTATTTGTAGTATGCAGCAGAGAGACATTCAGATCTTGTTCTTTATTTTGAAAGAAGAAAATTTCATTTTTATTGCAGAGTCAATTTTGTTGCTATTGGTCTGTTCAAGGTTTCTGGCTTGTTTAATGGTCTAATCCTAATAAGATACACTGTCAAGTAATTGCTCTATTTCTTTTTTCTCAAATTTACTGACAACTTCCTTCTTCCTAATAATCTCTTGTGAGTTTTGTACTTCTGGAGAATGAGGTGCAACATCTGTATTTTCTGGCCTCATTTTCCTTCTTCCAGTTCTTTTATTTCTTGCTTATTTCTTCTAGCTAACTGCTTGGCAATTTCTTCCATTGGAAGAAACAACTCACATTGTTGAACTTTTGCTAGATTCTTACTCTCTGTTTAGCTACTTCTTGTCATGTAGTGATTTCTCTGAGTTTAAGCATCCCCTCCAGAAGGGATACAGGAGGGTCATAAGAACTAGGAAATGAACAAAAGTTACAAGTCCAGGAGAGCTGGCACCAGAAAGATTCAGAATCAGGCAGAGTGGAAAGACACTCTCCAGCCTACTAAGCTGCCTGAAATCAGATAGAAAATCAAGAAATGTTCAAAAGCTCAGGCTGTAAGACAAACAATCAATAAGTTGGACCTCATGAAACTGGAAAACATCTCTAAGGCAAAGGAAGCTGTCATTCGGACAAAATGGTAACCTACAGAATGGGAAAAGATCTTTACCAACCCCACATCTGACAGAGGGCTAATATCCAAAATTTACAAAGAACTCAAGAAATTTAACACCAAGAAAAAAGTTCAAGAATTGAAGCTCCACATGTGTCCATGTATTCTGGTGTGTCCATTTCACTGATTCAGCTGCCTGTGAGTGCAGGCATACCTCAATAAACTTACTGGATTATCCGATTAGACTTTGTTCAAATCTTTACTTTGTTCTCCTACTGGGGCCATAACTGAGGAAAATAAATGTTTGTTCACATCTCTTCTAAGAGTTATGCAACACATTTCTGATCTTATTATTTCTTTTCTTCTACGAATTTTTGTTTTGTTCTTCTGTTTTTAGTTCTTTGAGAAGAAATGACATGTTTCAATTAATGCTGCTATGAATTTTCATATAGCACAATATATATATATATTTGGTTTTTTTCTTAAATGTTGATTTAAGTTTTTCAAAACCAGTTTGTCTCATTTACATATATATATATTCAAAGTTTTTGCTTTTATTTTTTCTACTTTTATTACAGTATGTTCAGAACATAGAATCAACTCAATATCAACATTTTAAAAACTGTTGACTTGCTTACTGATCTATCATCCTGTCAGGAAGAATGTTCAATGTGTTGATGAGAATATGTATACTCCACATTTCGATGAAATATTCTTTATGTGTTTTTCAGGTACAGTTAGAATTGGGTACAATTTTACTTTTTTTCCCTTTTATGATTCTGTCCAGTCTGCTCATTGTTGAAAATGGGTTCCTAAAGTACCAAGCTACCATTATACTGGCCCCTTTAAGTCTACTCATATACATTTTATATACTCTGAAGCTCCAGTCATAGGTATATGTTCATTTTATACTGTTGTTTTTCATTGCTTAATTGGCCCCTTTTACATTTTATATTGACTTTCATTGACTCCTCTCTTTACACTTTATTGTTATTGTGTATGTGTGTATGTAAGGGTCTAAGTGCATGTTCCATATGTGTGAAGATTCTTGTGAAGACTAGAAGAGGACATTAGATCTACTGGGACTGGAGTTAGGAGGTTATGGACTATCAGGTGAGTGCTAAAAATTGAGCCCAAGTGCCATGGAAGAGCAACCAGTGCTTTTAACCACTGTGCCATCTTTCCACCCACTTCACATTTTGAATGTTTGATTCTTCATGTAATATGCTTATTAAATATCAGGAAAGAGGTAAATATAAATAAGTTTTACATGGTAGTGTGTCCAAATTATGTAAATAAGACTTTAACCCTACAGAGGAAATAGATTTAAAAAAACTAAATAAAGTTCTATGTACTGAAAAGCTCTGGACAGGGATTTCATGACGCCATAAAGAAGGATTACTGGTCCTGCACACTAATTACAAAATATATATTAAATGATTTACAAACTAAAAGTTCTTCAAACTGCAAAGTATAAATTTACTGAGAAATTATCAGCTCTAACACTAATTCCACTTTTAAATTCTTAAAATGAAGAAAAGCAATTAAAGTTTATACAATGTTCATCTTTAAAATTGATTGTTATATAATTGACAAATTTCATAAGATGCAAATGTAGCTATAATACATTACAAGTTTTAATATAAGAATTATTTTAAAAGAAGCATAATCAAGTACATGTGTTTTTACCTTAATACTGCTTTTACCTTTACTTTAGACAGAATGCTAAGATTCTTTTCACATAAATTGTTATTAAAATCTAAGAAAATGTAATCACGAAACAATAATTGCAATGTGCTGCAGGTCAGGTTATTGCTTTTTCCTCATTAGCTATTAGTAACAAGAGGAAAGTTTTAAAAATTTCAGGGAAGCATAAATGTCACATTTGTAGTAGACTTTTAACAGAAATCTAGAATTTGGCAAATGTGCAATTAATAATACAGGTAGAACACAATTTGAATACTTTAAAAGCCTTATTTTAATATTTAATAATTCTATTGCAAAATAATCTCCATGAATCTTGATAGTTAGATTAATGTTTTTCACTGGATAGCTTTGGCAGAAGGTAAAGATACCTGGATGTTGGTTTCAGGGAAGCCTTTCCTCTATAATGTACTTTGATAACACCTTAGGTGCTTTGTCCCTTAAGCATAGCTAGTATCAATCTGGATATAAAGTCAATATGGTGCTGTATTGTTAAACATTTAAACCTATGCAAGTTGAATATTTTATATTTTAACATTATTTGGTTTGTAGAGTACTGAAACCTAAACAAAGTAAACAACTGTATTAATTCTTACAAAAAACTAAATTTTCTTTGATTGTTATCAGGTATAATAATAGGAACCTAAAAATAAAGCAACACTACTCTATTTACTAAAACTGGCATGGATATGGGACAGGGAAGTAAGGGGAGTGATTGGAAGGAGAGGAATGAAGGCAAACTGTGGTTGGGGTGTAATGTATGAGAAGATTAAAAAAGTGTCTATTCTTTTAGAATTTTTATTTATATTTGGTAATCAGGCAATATTTTCAACTCCTTGTATTGCTCATAATAACTTATTTGTCTGATTTTCTAAAGATACAAGAAATTCTCAAATATCAGTTCAATGATTTGAAATGACCAGTACATTCTATTGTAATGCTTTACTGGTAAGATCCTGTATGCTCCCAAACTCAGCAGTCCTGAAGCTGAGTGTAAAATTAGTTCCGTATTTTCCCTCCCTTTCACCTGAAACAAATGCAATCATTTATGATCCAGACACTCTCTCCTATGCAAAACTACTGACTGGTTTTCTTTCTTGGTTTGGGTTTTTCTCTATGGATTTTAAGAGTACTTTCAACATTTGTTTTTTGTTTTTCATTTCTACACCTTTGCACACTTACCTTCTGGGGAGCATGGATCAGATTCACATTTCCAATCCTCCTTGATTGTACTCTGCAATAGGCCAGGTCTTTCCCATGTTGCTTTACATAGGAACTTTAGGTATATGGACAATTTGCCAAAAACATTGAAAGTGTTTCTTTTTTTAAATAAAAAAATCCACTTTGAAAATATAGTTAGACAATAGATTATTTAATATTATCAAGAATAACACAGCTTTTCAGTAGCCCAAAAAGTCTTGTTAGAAAGGCAAATGCACATAATAAGTAGTCAATGGAACATCTTGTCTTATTGTTAAATTTGCTGAGAGTTCCCAGTAGATTAAGTGTTTCATTTGTTTTCAAAAGAAACATTTGCTTTCTTTAGTTCTGGATCCAAAATAACTTTTTGTGTGTGTGATATTATCATTTCTCATACAATGATAATGGCATTATTTAAAAATGCCTACCATTAAACCTCAGTCCTTTGCAGGGAATGTACAATAGTTTACAGGATGAATGCTTTTACTTCATAACCATTACTTTATTCTTTTCTCTATAGCCATTGTTAGAACTAACACATTTTCAATCTATTATATACCCTTTTCCCTTTTCCTTTTTGTTTTGCTGTTACCATTTAGTTTTATTCACAGGCAAATCACATATTGTATTAAGTAATATTTGAAATATGAACTGAAAAAAGGCATTTTAACATGCTGCTGGGACAATTAAACAACCCTTTGATTTGGTCTCTAATGATATCATGTTTAAAAATATGTGAACACCTAATGGTGGAAAAGTGCTGCTTAGCTCCATTCCCAGACATGCACTGTGATCTCCTTTATTTCTCTTCAATCCTAAAGAATATTCAATTTACTTAAACTGTCCTTTGTGAAATTCATTTCATCTTTCTGTCATGTCTTTACTTATTTGATACACATAAGAATATATGTTTTTAAAATTGTGGTCAAGATCAAGATTGGGGTATTGCATTTTGATTGTGCATGAATGCAGGTAATTTTAGAATTTTTGTTGTAAGAATATTTGAGTTAATTTAAAGGATTTGGCAAGATTCTTATTTTGGCTTTTATTTCCTTGTTTCTGTTCCCCTTCAGGTTTAATAGATTATTGGCCTCAAACTAAAAGACTGGATAAAATTAATAAGATAATAATAAAGTTTACACTGAAATGTTTCCCCTTCCATCTTTGTCTATGGAGATGTTGCCTTAAGATACAAAGCTGCCTTGTCAATAAGTAAATCTATAAAGGGCAGGCCTTTCTTTGTGGGCAGCCAGAACAGAAACCCACCAGGTTACATTTAATTAGTTAAGATGGCATTGGAAGAAAAGTACTGAAACAAAGTCATAATTCTCCTGGACATTTTACTCAGTGGAGATTTGGGGAAAGCTGACAGGAGGAGATGCTGTCAAGCTTTAAAGACTTCTGGAGCCTGAATGACAACATGTTTCATTACAAGGAGGTCAAATTTAACTTGTCACTGAGTCTGAACACCAATGTATCCCATGGTGACTGACACACACTCTAAACTAAAATCAAAGAACTGAACAGAATGGAGTATTGTTATAAACTTAATTATTTTTCTGTCAACAGCTTAAAATTAGGAAAGGTACAGTGACTGTAAATTGAAAATGTGAAGGGATGTAGTAAGATGGAGATTCATTAGTTACTTATTTTATCAAGAATTGCTTAAATTGGCACATAACATAATGTTATTAATTTCTCATCTATGGAGGAGATCCTAACAATTTCCTGATTGCTGATAAACTGTATTTCTTTGTTAAGTAATAACATATAATATTAATAATATCTAAAGAAAGAAGAAAATTTAAAACTTTGGCATTTATAGTTACTGTTAAACCCAATTCTGGTATATGCTTATTTCTATTAATGAAATTCTGTTTTTATATTTTTCTAACATGGACTTTCCACCTTTCTAAGAACATTAAATTTATTCTTGAAGATCATGATGGAAATTCACTTTTATCTTGCCTTTAATAAAATTTATCATTTAAGCTCATTGCTCTTGGTGCTTTCTAGCCCCAAAATAATCAAGAAACAAAATCTAAAATATAACTGGCATCAAAATATTATATATTATAACTATTAATTTATATATGCACTTATTATATAAGGGAAATTGTCTTGTTGTTTTCCTTCAGAAAAAAAAAAACAGACCTCCCAGTTTCATCAACTGAACATGGCATAACATACATTAAGACTGCGCACAACCCTACTATCAAGGCTGGGCAAGGCAACCCAGTAGGAGGAAAAGGGTCCCAAAAACAGGCAAAAGAGTAAGAGATACTTCAATCTCTCAGTTAGGAATTCCACAAATAAGCAAGCTACACAACTTTATATATATGCAGAGGCCCTAATTCAGGTTCCTTGATTGTCAGTTCAGTTTCTTGAAGCACATTTGGGCCCTTAGTTGATCCTGTGGGTGTTGGATGTGGGTCTCTGCATCTGCACCCATCAGTTTCTGGGTGAAGCCTCACTGATGATGATTAGACTCAGCACCAATCTACGATTACAGCAAAAAAATTTTTTTTTCATTTCATTGAATTTCTCTCCCTCTCTCTCTCTTTCCCTTCCTTCCTTCCTCCCTCCCTCTTTCTTTCCTTTCTTTTTTTCCTTCTTTCTTTTCCTTGGCCAGAAATGGTTGGTTCTATCCTAGGTCTCTGGGCTATCCAGTCTCTGGTTCCTAGCCATTCAGGAAGGAAGTGTCAGGCATGAGCTGACTCATGACATGGGCCTCAACTTGGAAACAGTCATTGGTTTTCCACTCCCACAAGTTCTACACCACCTTTATCCCAGCATATCTTTTTTTCCTATTATTTTTAAATTTATATTATATTTCTTCAAGTTACATCTCAATCACAATCCCCTCCCTACTCCCCCCTCCAGTCCTACCCTTCCACCCTCTTCCCCCTCAACCCCCCATCCTCTTCCCTTTTTTTAAAGTTTAAGGTATATCTTTTTCCTCCCAACAGCTCCCCCTTTCAGTCCAACAAATGGTTCTTTCTCTTATAACAATAAATGCAATACAAAACCACAGAAATAAATAGGCCACAATTATGAGAGTTATATGGCTTAGCATACATTCCCAATGTCCAGTCCATATGTATTTGGCACCTGACTTGTTATAACATTCTACTATCTAACCATCTCCATGAGTTTAAAGTTCTATATTTAACTCAGTTTTCATACTAACTTGCCTCACAATTTTAAAACCATATTCTTAGATCCAGAAAACCATCTTGATTCCTAAACAACTCAAAATTTAACTATGAGACTCTAGCTATCTATTCTTCAACCACCTAAGAGACCTGAGAGGGATAAATATATCTGATTATATAGGAAATGCAGGGCCCGCAGCTTCCAAAACTAAGAAATGACATACCAGTGGCTGCCTGGACAGTTCCTACTTATTCTCCATACATCACAGCATCAATCTTCAGCTGTTTGGCCCAGTTTCTCTGACTGATATTGATTGTAGGGCAGGAATTATGAAGGACTTGCCTACCCTGTCTTGGCAGAGCTAGGCTGTCGATTTACCTGCTTCCAAGTTTTGTCCTTTCTGAACAGCATTCTGTCTACAGTTGAAGCAAGGGGCTTTTCCTGCCAATAGATAGGCTTGCAACTAATTCAGTCATCTCCCACTGGAGATTCTTCGATGCTCATCTTCTATTTGGAGTAGAATAGGGGGTGCTGTCAGGAGTTGATATTTCTCGATATAAAAAAATATATAATGTTAAGAAAACATCTTTGAATGCCATATTCTGCAGATCTCTTGAGGTTTTTGAAGACACCCTATCTATCTCTTATATTTAGATAAGCAAATGTTTCTTGTCTCTTAGCAACTTAATTTCTGATTAGCTTAGAAAATAACTGTGATAGACTGTCATAGTACCTAACAAAATGATACCTTGAATGACTATTCGTTTGCATTTCTTAATTATCCCAAACAGTTTATGACAGTTGGTAGCAAAAGGCTGAAACTTCACATTTTCTTTTTAAGCATTACTAGGTATAATAACTTTAACAATTACTAGGTATTGATAATTTTGTATCAATGTACAAAGATCAATACCTATGTAGCCCAATACAATCTTAATTTTTCATCAATATACAAGGGTCAATACCATTTTGGTCAAATATAATCTTAATTTTGTATCAATATTCAAAGATCAATACCGATGTCGCCCAATCAGGCAACACAAATTGTAGGTTGAAGGTTTTGTGGCTGAGTTGATGTCCCTGTACACCACTGGAAGCAGTGTCTGGTTACAGAAGATGGCCAGTTCAGGCTCCATATCCCACATTACTAGTAGTCTTTGTTACAATCACCCTTATAGATTTCAGGGAGTTTTCATTGACTGATTTTTCATATTAC
Source organism: Lophiomys imhausi (assembly GCA_907164525.1). Lineage (NCBI taxonomy): Eukaryota > Metazoa > Chordata > Mammalia > Rodentia > Muridae > Lophiomys > Lophiomys imhausi. The sequence goes on along the minus strand of CAJQZJ010004748.1, from coordinate 9,594,450 downwards.
CCCTGAAATGCTTCTCCAATTCCAGTTGTCTTTCCCAGTACCCTCTTCCTTCATGTCTGCTGCTCGATCCCTCCTGTTCCCATCCCCACCTTCCCATGGTACACCCACAAAAGTCTGTTCTACTTCCCCTTCCCAGGAAAATCCATGCATCCCCTTTGAGCCCTTCTTATTACTTAGCCTCTCTCTCTGTCTGAATTGGGGCATGATTATTCTTTATTTAACAGCTAATATCTACTTGTAAGTGATATGTATCAAGTTTTCTTTCTGGGTCTGGTTACCTCACTCAGGATGATTTTTTTAAATTTCATTGATTTTCCTGAAATTTTCATAATATTATTTTTTAAACAGGTGAGTAATACACCATTTTGTAAATGTACCCACATTTTCTTTATCGGTTCTTTAGTTGAGGGACATCTGGATTATTTCCAATTTCTGGCTATTATGAATAAAATTGCTATGAATATAGTTGAAAAGGGTCTTTGTGGTCAGATTGAACATCCTTTGGGTATATGCCTAGGAGTGATATTGATGGATCTTGAGTTTGAGTGATTCCCAGTTTTCTGAGAAACCACTGTGTTGATTTCCATATTGGCTGTACAAGGTTTTGCCCCCACTAGCAAGGAGTATTTTGCACTACATCCTTGCCAGCATGAGCTGTCAAGTATGTTATGGATCTTAACCATTCTGACAGGTATAAGATGGAATCTCAAAGTCATTTTGATGGGCATTTCCCTGATGGTTAAGGATGTTTGTGGCAGAATATTTTATCACATTGTGAACCCTGAGTTTGTGAATTGAAAAATCTGCTTTTATTGTGGGATAACTCAACGTTTAATCCTAGAGCTTTGTATTAAGTATAAACAAATGGTTATGGTGTGGCTTACCTCTAAGTTCACACCTTTAATCCAAGAACTTTTCGTTTTTTGTAAACAAGCACTTATAGTGTGGCTCATCTCTAAACACACACCTGTAATACAAGAGCTTTCTGTATACAGGATTAAATAAAGTTAACCCTAGATCAAGAAGTGGAGGAAGATGCCAGCTGGCAGGGATTAAACAGTAAGGAGGGACATTGAACTGGGGTTATTTAAGACAGCTTGGAGGAGTTGGGGGTTTTTCCTTTAAGTTCCTCCTTCAAATATTTTCACCTGTGGAGTTCTTCCTTCAGAATTCTTCCTTTGGGTTTTCTTCTTCAGGGTTTCTCCTTCTAGGCTTCTTTCTATAGGTTCTTTTGGTCTTTTACTTATGGTTTATTGCTGAGACATTGCTAGAATAGGAATGTCAGCTGTGTGCTTTCTCTACCTCTCTAAGCTACCAGATTTTCAACCCAGCATCTGGCTCCTAAGTCTTAATTGATAAAATCAAATGTCTGGGATATTTTAGGTTTCTGTTTTTATTTTATTTTTTTAAAATAATAGATGTTAAACATTTCTTTCAGTGATCCTCAGCTATTTGAATTTCCACCATTGAGAATTCTCTGTTTAGATATGCACCCCATTTTTCTATTTTCTTTTTTTAAAATTTATTTATTTCTTCAAGTTATATCTCAACCATAGTCCCTTCCCTCCTTCCCCTCCAAGTCCCACCCTCCTACCCTCTTCTACCTCACCCTCATATCTGTTTCTTTTTCTAAATTTAAAGTGTATCCTCCCCCCCAAGAACTCCCCCTTTTAGTAAAAAAAAAAAAAGGTCCTTTTTTTAATAAAAAATACAATACAAAACAAAGGTATTGGATCTATATAATGCTGAAAAATGCAATGTGAAGTTTTAGCATTTTTATAGCAACCATTACAAACTGTTTAGAATAATTAAGAAATACAAACTAATAGTCATTCAAACATGTTATTGTTATTTTTCTAGGTATTAGCATAGTTTATCACAGTTATTTTCTAAGTTAATCAGAAATCAAGTTGCTAAGAGATAAGCAACACTAATGTATCCAAATATATGGAGATAGATAGGTGGTCTTCAAAAACCTCAAGAGATCTGTAGAATATGGCATTCAAAGATGTTTTCTTAACTTAAGATTTTTTGATATTGAGACATGTCAGATCCTGACAGCACCCCCCCACACACACATTCTACTCCAAATAGATGACGAGTATCGAAGAATTTCCATTTGGAGATGGCTGCAGTAGTGGCAAGCTAGTCACTGGGCAAGAAAATCCACTGTTTCAACTGTAGACAGAATGCTGTCCAAAAAGGGTAAAACTTGGGAACAGGTAAGTCAATAGCCTAGCTCTGCCAAGACATGATAGGCAAGTCCTTTATAATTCCTGCTTTACAATTAATGCCTGTCAGAGATACTGAGCCAAAAGGTTGAAGATAGATGCTCTAATGTATAGAGAGAAATTGGGGACTGTCCAGGCAGCCAGTTGTCTGTCATTTCTTAGTTTTGGAAACTGCTGGCTCTTTACTTCCTGTTTATTCAGATATATTTATCCCTCTCAGATCTCTGATGTGGTTGAAGACTAGATAGATAGTTATAGTCTCACAGTTAAATTTAAGTTGTTTAGGAATTAAAATTATGTTCTAGGTCTAAGAAGATGTTTTTAAGTTGGTAATGCAAGTTAGGATGGAGTTGAGTTAGGTACAGAATTTTAAACTCATTGAAATAGACAGATAATAGAACACTAATATCAGTTGCCAAACACATATGGACTGGACATTGGGATTGTACGTTATACTTTATAATTTTCATAATTTTACCCCATTTTTAAATTAGAATATTTGGTTTGTTAATGTCACTTTTTTCAAGATTTATTTATTTCTTCAAGATACATCTTAATCACAGTCTCATTCATCCTCTCCCTCCTGACCCCACTCTCGTACCCTCTTCCCCCTCACTCTTCTTCTATCTGCCTTTAAAAAAAAATTAAGGTATATCTTTTTCTACCCAACAGCTCCCCCTTTTAGTCCAATAAAATTCTCTTTTTCTTATAACAATAAATACAACACCAAACAATAAGAAAAATTAGGCCATCCATTAATTAGTTGATATCAAAGTAGAAATCAGTACTACATTGTGATTTTGAAATATTTTGAACTTTTTTTAGTTTATTTATTGCTTCAAGTTAGATCTTCATCACAGTCCCCTCCCTCCACCCCTCCCAGTCCCACCCTACCACCTTTTTCCTCCTCTCCCACCTATCCTACTCCTCCAGTGTTGGGTACCACCACATATCAACCCCATCAGTTCATTGGATCCATGAGGACTAAGAACTTTCTCTTTCACTGGGGGACTACATGGCAGTTCCACTAGAGGGAAATGTCCTCCAAACAGGTAGCAAAGATCATGTTTGTGTTCCTTTGGGTCAGTATTGTGGGATAGTTATCCTGTACTATGTGACTAAAATACAGTTATAAATGAATACATGCCATGTGCATCTTTCTGGGTCAGAGTTAGCTTGCTCAGGATGAACTTTTCTAGTTCCATCCCTTTGGTTGCAAATTGCATGATTTCCTAACTTCTGATAGCTGAGTATAAAGGTGATTATTTATTTGATTTTGAAAGTTTGGCTTTTTCAAATATGAGAAAGTTAACATTTTTTCATGTTTGGTTAGATTACTAGTTTACGTTGGAAGAAGACTACTTGCAAAAAATACAAGTTTCCTATTATTTACCCAAATCATTGTAATGTTTTCTATATCATGTAATATTTTATTTTATTGACGTTTTGGTTATGTGGGAGGTTGGGTATCTGGCAGGTACATTGCATTTCACTGAAAATCATGCATGGTCATTTGTTAAGATTCTGTCTATATGTTTCTCTCTCATAGGTGCATTTAGCTATTTATGTTTATTCTCTTCAAATTCACAACACATTTATCACAATTATATTAATGTTGCTAATTCCTCTACATACAATAGAGTTAAGGATTTCCTGCTTCTTCTAGTATATCATGTCAAGTTTGGCAAATGTAACATTAATTAATAGTAATATTTATTGCAATACTTACAGTGATTATAATTCACATATAAATCCATGTGAAGAGTACTGGGAATCTGATGAATCTAATGCCTTTAGATGATAGAAAGCTCAATGAAAGGTAACAATCCTAATAAAGGTTTCCTTTCATATCAACTATGCCTTCATTTTAATATATATCTTATTGGTAATATGGTTCATTTCTCCAAAATAAACTATCTTATCCTGTCATGAAAATCTAACTAAAATATAAATGATCAAGGGGGTAGATAATTAAATCAACTAGGATGTCTTATCAAATGAGCCATGAAAATTGTTGTATGGCACTCATTCAATTGGAAAGACCATTGAAAATGCATCCTCTCTCATGCTGTTAAATGCTCACTGCTAATTAAGGATGCTCAGGCTTGTTCTCAGCATCTGCAACACTCTGTTTTGCCTTACATGTGGCTATATAATGCCATTTTCAATTCACCTTTGTCTATAGGTGCTTTGCTTTAGTTAGAAGCCCATTTTACTGCCTTTTAAACGTGCAGTCTGTAGAAAGCTTCTCACCTTCTCTACAGATTCAATCTTATCTCTTAAAAACAAAATATAAAGAGCACATTTACTAGCAATAATTGTTCTTATATTTTATAATAATATTAATGTTAAAATGTTAGCCCAGATGTTTGTTGCTATTGTCAGTTAAACCTATTATTTTAGTGTACAGTTGTGCTACTGAAATTTATTTGTTAATATTCTATTGTGCAACTTTCAAGATTTTTTCTTCTAATGTGTATTTAATTATGGATGGAGCATAGGGAGTTTCAAAAGAGAAGGTCACATATTTCTCTTTGGTAATACAAAATTATCTGAGATAGGAACTATATAAACAACCTCATTTATAATGACTACACAAAAATAAGGTTGGAGTAGAGCCTACAAAATACTATATTTGCATTTTGTATGTGTATATTATTTTCACAAATGAAAAATTTGAGAGAAACATCACACACACAAAACATATATATGTTTAATAAAATTCATATATGTATATGAATAATAAAAATGAAAAGAGAGTCCATGCTACTGGAAGACACTGAAGAACCACACACCTATCATCACTTAATTTTTGACAAGAAGCCAAAACCTTACAATGGAAAAAGGACAGCATCTTCAATAAATGCTGCTGGTCTAACTGGATGCTGGCATGTAAAAGAATGAAATTACACCCATACTTATCACCTTGGACAAAAATTAAGTCCAAGTGGATCAAAGCCCTTAACATAAGGCTTTACCACACTAAATCTAAAAGAAGAGAAAGTGGGGAAAAGCCTCAAACTCATTGGCACAGGAGACAATTTCCTGAACACAATACTAATAGTTTAGGCTCTAAGACCAACAATCAATAAATGGGACCTCATGAAACTGAAAAACTTCTGTAAAACAAAGGACACCGTCATTTGAACAAAACAGCAACCTACAGATTGGGAAAAGATCTTTACCAACCCCACTTCCAACAGAGGGCTAATATCCATAATTTATAAAGAACTCAAGAAATTAAACACCAAGAAGCCAAATACTCCAATGAAAAAATGGAAAACAGAGCTAAGCTGAGAATTCACAAAGGAGGAATCTTTAATGGCAGTGAGACATTTGAAGAAATGCTCAACATCTTTAATCATCAGAGAAATGCAACTCAAGATGACTCTGAGATTCCATCTCACACCTGTCAGAGTGGCTAAGATCAAGAACTCAAATGACAGGACATGCTGGCAAGATTGTGAAGGAAGGGGATTACTCCTCCATTGCTGGTGGGAGTGCAAACTTGTACAACCACTATGGAAATTAGTCTGGAATATCTTAGAAAACTTGGAATATCTCTACCTCAAGACCCAGCCATACCACTTATTGGTATCCACCCAAAGGATTCCTCATCAAACCACAAGGACATATCCACATCTATATTCATAGCAGCCTTATTTGTAATAGCTAGAAACTGGAAATAACCAAGATGTCCCTCAATCAAAGAATGGATAAAAAAAAAAAAACCTGTGGTACATTTACACAATGGAGTACTACTCAGCTATCAGAAAGAAGAAAATCATGCAATTTGCAGCCAAATGGATGGAACTAGAAAAGCTCATCCTTAGTGAGGTAACCCAGACTCAGAAAGATGCACATGGCATCTCCTCACTTATAATTGGATTTTAGCCATACAGTACAGGATAACTATCCTACAACCAATACACTAAAGCAATAAAGAGCATAGACTTTGTTACCTATTAAGGGGACAATTTGCCTTAGGAGTTGGCCCCTAGTTCAAGAGGAATCTCTTAGCCCTCATGTGACTGTTGAGCTGAGAGGGGCTGATATGTAGGGACACTGCACATCAGAGGAGTGGGAAGGATGGGAGAGGGGGGATAGGGTGGGAGGGTGGAACCTAGTGAGTGGAATGAGTGCACTGTGATGGAGATGTAACTTGAAGCAATAAATAAGCAAAAAAGAAAGAGATAATATGAATAACAGATCAGCTCTCAAAAAATTTGTACCCCAAATAATACACATATTCAAAATATTAATGAAATCTGTCTCAGAACTAGTTACAAGAATCTCAAGATTCAAATAGTACCATGACAAAACCTGAAACAGTCACAGCATTTTGAGAAAACAGTTCAAAACAGCATATATTATACAAAAAGAACTCAAAATAGACAATAAAAATGTAGTCACCAAGACTCAATAAAGAAAAGAGAAAAAGAGAAGCTGCACATAATGGGAGAAGAAAGTGCTGAATGAATTAATGAACATGAGATACAAACAAGACATAAAGTTAATTGTTTTTCTAGCTCTACTTCTGTCATTTTTTCATGGTGTATAAGTGCATAAAATATATTTAATGTTAAAGGTGTAAAATTTTTTGCAAATCTTCATAGCTTTTGTCCATAGCTGTATATAATTGTTATAACTGTATATCCATCATTAAGGTGTACTGACTTCAGGTCTGTTTAATTTTGGCATGTGGTGATGTTATTATTTATTTACAAGTATTTTTATAAAAATATTTACTTTAAGAAGAATGTATAGCCCTTTCATGATAGACAGATATTTAATGGGACAGAGAAAGAGCCTAGGAAAAGCCCAACAAATCTTTGGCCACATGATTTGCAGCATAAGTTAAAGAACACAACAAATGGCGCCAGGAAAAACTGGAACACATAAACTGAAATAAAAGTCAAGCCTAAAACCTCATTTTAAGAAAAATAAGTTTTACCCAGAAAAACAAATACCACAGGTTCAAATTCATACAATGAAAAAAAAATCATAGGGGTTGAAAGTACCAGTAGCTAGAGAGAATAGGTGATGACAAGAGGAGTAGCAAATGGGTCTAAAGTTTAGAGGTGGAAAGTTTGTCTCTGCATAATGCAGAACTGACTGTAACGATGTGTTATATAATTCAAAAGTACAGAAAATTAGTTTTTCTATTTCATCACAAGTAAATTCATAGGAATCTACATATGCTTAACTTTGTCTAATAATATGTGCATGTATACAGAAATATATGTAAAACTCCATCTTTTGCATACTATTTTTAGTTTTATGGGGTATAAATGCCTTAATTTAAGAGAAATTAAGTTAGTAAACAAACTAATATATTTTGTTCTTAAAGTTATCTTTCATTATATATTGTAAGATTCTTTTGTTTATACATATTAATGCAAAGCTAAGTCCAATGAATGATTAAAATAAAAGTCATTTATAGGAGAATTCTGGAAGGTATGCATGTCTACAAACTTGAATGCATGTATGGAATTCTTAAGTGATGAAATCTATGTAACAAATAATATCCAATTATTGAGTTCTATTCAGATTATATTACAAAAAAATTTATAGAACAAGAGAAAAAAATACAATTAACAGAAGACACGAAGATGGAGAGCACACACAGTGAGAGAGAGAGAGAGACATCAGAACTAACATTTTCTTACCTCAATGAACACAATAATCTCTCTCATTCTAATTTCTCTCTCCTCTCACCTCTCTGCATGTTTAAGTATATTCTCTCTGTATAGTTTTACTCATATATGTGTAAATATAAAATGTACATTGTATTATAATTGTATAGAAGCTCATTAAGTTGACCAGGGCGTGGTGGCACATGCCTTTAATCTCAGACCTTAGTAAGCAGAGACAGGTGGATCTCTGTGAGTTTGAGGCCACCCTGGTCTACAGAGCTAGTTCCAGGTCAGCCAGTAATGTTACACAGAGAAATCCTGTCTCAAAAAACAAACAACAACAACAAAATCCAAACCAACAATGTGATCTTCACACAAAACCTGGACTAGAGTGTCTTTAAAGGTCATTTCCTAGAGAAAATCATCCAAGTAAATTTGAAGTTTGAGTCATCTGTAAATGACTGATAGGTATCACATATTTTGATTTGGTGTTAAGTTACTTAACATAAGTCAATAAACAAGCATCCACACACAACACAAACTCTGAAAGAGAAGATAAACAGGTGGAGAAGGAGGCGAAGTAGGGAAAAGCAGAATGAGACTAGAAACTTCAGGATTCAGTAGGAGATAGAAATCAAACAGACTTTGAGACATGTTCCTAAAAAATTAAAGGAATTTGGATACGCCTGAAGTAATTTAATATTAAGTATACTGATGGGCAGGAATTAGGGGCAGTGAGAACAAAGGAGGTGAAAATTTTAGAGTCAGGATACTCTCAGCTAAGTTGAGACAAAATATTTTTCTAAAGTAATAAAAAAGACAGAAGACTGTACTTTAAAGTCACTTTGACTAACATGGTCTGTGAGTTGATTTATGTTGGTGAAACTTGGTGTTTATTCCAGGGACAGGACCATAGGAATGCATCCACATTCCTATACATACTACAACTCACATCCTAGACTTTCCTAGAAAGAGCAATTCAAGAATGCAAGCGTTGCAGTAACAACTGCTTTCACCTCTCTTCAACTTGATTACAAATTCAGAAATTTATGTTTCTGAGACTCCATATCTGGTTTAATAAACTCTGCTTAATCACTCTCACAACTCAGGGAAGTGTTATACTTTAATTACAGATTTATTCTTAAAGACACAATTAGGAATAATCAAAGGAAGGCAATTAGAATATCAAGATCTGAGGGGACCAGAGTACTACCAAGCTCTTTCTTGCTCTTTGAGGATTTTGACCATGCAACCATCAAACATCTCAACGTATCATTAACCTTGTTTTCTACTTAAGTTCATTGTGCAGCTTTTACCTGTTTCCTTCTGTGATCCTGATGATGAGGTCATTGGCACATAACTGTTCTGTCTCCAGTCTCTTCCCTCAGCTTAGAGATAGAAAGACAGGGCTAAAAGTATATCCTCCCCATCAAATTCTGAGTCTTACTAATATGCAATTTCAGGTATAATATAAACATTTTCAAAGACGATGACTTTGTCTTAGGAAATACCAAGAGTTTTGAAGCTTGGTGCCAGTGATAAAAAACAGATAAGATCTATGTTGTATCATGAAATATATAATGGTTAGAAACCTTGCTTTTCTTGTTTTTCTGCTCTTGGAGTGTAGTTCAACTTCCCTGGAACTCAAAAAATTCTCCTGAATTAACCTCCCTAAATCTTTGGATTACAGGCATGTGTTAGTACCTTGTATCACATGTTTTTTTTTAAATCTATCAAATTATTTAATGACTGATATTAATAATATATGTGTGATTAAATCTATTTTGAATACAAGCATTTTACAATATTTTTTAAATAAAATATTGTAAAAATATTAGAAGCTTGTTCATTTTGTTTTGCTGTAATGATTAAACACAGATTAGAGTCAAATGTCATCTTTTGTCAGATAATGACTAACTTAACTCAATTTTGATCCTGTGGTTTGATGATAATGTTTTACTGATTTGGTGAAGAGCAAGATTATATTTTATGAGACTGTAGTGTATGTAAGTAGGTGTATAAATTTTCATTGAAATAAATTTTGCTATGTCATTTAACTTATGAAGCAAAACAAAAGAAAAACATGAGCTGTTTCCAAGAGTCCTTTGTATGTCTTGACTGGAGATTCTTTGGCTAAGGCAAGATATAAAAATAATTCAGAACTTATTTTATTGTAGCTAAAGGTTTTCATTATTGCCATCCTTCTAGACACCAGTTCACAGTGATCTTCTTTTAACTTAGAGTCAGGACTGCATAATGCAGGACTTGGATATGCCCTTTAAGGCATTTTTATCTCTGAAGCTCTTTGGTTTGAAATATACATGCAGTGTTATGGAGCATTAGATGTGTCTGTTCTCCTCTGTGCATCCTATCTTTAAAAATGTATCATTTTAACCCTCTCAGAAAATGCTTGCATCAGCTATAGGACTTTTTTTCCAACTTTTAAATACCAGTTTAAGGGGCCTTTCTTGTTTTGTCTGTTAGTGAACCTATTAAGCTTCACTGTATTTTTCATTAGACTACTTCCTATAAAGCTCTTGGAGACTAGATTTAGGTCAACATTCAAATCACACAGATTCTATATCTTGTTTTAAAAAATAATTTTCTAATCTCATTTGCATGCAAATCCACCAAGCAGATAGAAATAACTGATAGCTCTTTTCCACTGTGACATGCATTTATGTTTTCTCTTAAGTCCTAAGGCTTGGGTACTATTTAGGACACCAAGGGTTCACCTAGTTTCTTTCCTTTCCTAGTGAAGAATCAAATCTTAATATGTAGAAAGGCAAGGAAATACCCATCCTTTGCTACATGATTCACTGATCCCCTCCTCCAGCACTTTATTTTGAGTAAGAAGTGCTTCAGTAAATGAAATCTTTTTCATGGGACAAGGAATACCCATTTCAGTGGGAGAGCTTTGTATTGGGATAAGAATGACTTTTTCTTTATGTGTGTGTATGCATTTTCACCATCACAGACATTTTTCTCACTACTTTAGTTTTTGCTTTTATTTTGTAGTGGTATACATAGGGAATACTCTCTTTGTATACATTTAAATATGACTGGCTATGTAATTGCATTGATTAGCCATTTTGGTGTATAAGCCTAAGACACATTTAAATGTATCAGTACTAAGCATATTTTGATATTGAGCAAGCAATATTACATAGTAATCAAATGTTTTCTGTTTTTCTCTATAGCAGGTGAGCATGCTCACAGGATTGTGTGGATTCTTCCTAACACTAACTTCACTTTTGGTCTCAAGCTTAACAGTTTAGATGGTGTATACATATATCTTTGTTTTTCACATGAGGTTAATGAAAAAAGTTACAGTAATTCCTTTGGTTCTATGAAGTTTTATCTCACCAATAATTGAAGCCTTGATTTTTCTTTAGATCAGTGACTATGTTTTTCCCTCAATTTCAGTGGCCTCAATGAACTGGCACTTTGATAAATCTTTTCTTTCATTTACTTGTGAAAATTGATAGAATGGTTAAGTCACCCATAATTTACAGTTAGGGTTTAAATAATATTACTTTCACATTTTTAGGTGTATTGGTGCCTAATTCTCAGTGTTACTATATGAATGTGTCTGGAATGAGGTCATATTCAAAAAGCCCTAATCTGATGCAACTGTTCCATTTGTTAGAAGAGACACTCAAGGGCTAGCTGCAGGACCATGTAATGAAAAAACAGGTTCCATCTGCCAAGAGAGAAACTCAAACCATGCTTGAATCTTCTTCTGTACTTAGTCCTTCCAGAATACTAAGGAAATGAATAACTTTATTTCAGTCTCAGTCTGTACTATCTTGTTTTATATGTAAACTGAGCATTACAATGGTTATTGTACAGTACAGTGTCAATGATCTTGTATGTAAGATACAAAGAAAATATCCTTTTCACCCTGTTCAGTCACAGAATGCTTCCAATTGTATATGAGCCAGTTTTCTATACATGGATCAGGTGACTTCAAGAAACACTTGAATTCATTTTACATCTTTCACTCCTCTGTAAATAAGAAATGGTCATACTTTTCCTGTAAGTTTTAAAGATCTGTACACTTTGCAAAATACATAGATGAATTTTTATTTGTCAACAGTGACATTAAAAAGATTAAAGAGATAAAATTCTTGCATTAAAAAATGTTGTGGAGCCGGGTGTGGTGGCACACGCCTTTAATTCCAGAGGTAGAGGCAGGCAGATCTCTGTAAGTTCAAGGTCAGCCTGGCCTACAAAGTGAGTCCAGGACAGCTGGTGCTACACAGAGAAACCCTGTCTTGAAAAACAACAAAACAAAAACAAAAAAGTTTTGGAATTATTGGTGATTATTTCTAAATAGGATCAAATTGATATCATCTTATAAGTTAGTTTGGTATAGAGATCAAAAGTTAATATACAAAGGATTTTGAAGCTTAAGGGCTCATGGATGGAATTCAGTAGGTCCATAAAACTGGAAGGAAATCAGTTCTCTTAGTTCTGCATAACATCTAACACTGAATATTCATTTACATTTTAAATGTGAGTAATAAACTATGGCAATGTAAGCTGTGGTGATCCTTTCTTAAAAATTACCTGATATTTCAATATTTTACAGTAGTTTTCTGCTGTATAGATTTGTTTTAAAGCCTGCTTTTATTGTTATTGTTTATGTTATTCTTTCTCTCTTTATCCTCTATGCTCACTTTGTGCCTTCTCTTTCTGTCCTTAGGTTTCCTCCAAACATGAAAACAAAGACTTTCTATGCTGGTAGGTTTTTTTTTTTTTTGTTGTTGTTTGTTTTGTTTTGTTCATAAACCCAGGGAACAAGAGTGGGATGCTATGAAGGGTTAAACGGGGTAGAGTACATTTCTTCTGTGCATCCAGGGCCCAGCTCAACAAGGATATTCTAAGGAAGAATTCACCAGATTCATCAGCACTCAGCTATCTAATTGTGTAGCCACTCCACACTTGTTAGTCTTCTCGAAAAGACAGACTCTGTGGTTTTGCTCCTGAATCCTACCCATAGCTTTAAGAGATCTCTGAATCAAAAAGTAGACACTATCGGTAAAGAACAGGAAAGATCTTACAATTTTGTTTCATCTACAAACTAGTTATCATGGTAATGATTGGAGAAAATGGCAATCTCAGAAAGTAGGAGTCAGGACAAGAGAGATATATAGTCCACACCTTTAAAGTTAAGGTTAATATAATATGATTAGTTCACAGTTTTATTAGAGTAGCTATAGGTCCTTACTATAAAAACAATAAAGTAAGGATTAACATCAAATATTCCTTATTTCAATTCTCAAATAAGCTTAGATTTGTATTACACATAGTTTTGACTCAGATATTTTAGATAAGGCATACATTGGGCATTTTAATTTATTCTATATTTCCTCCATTTTTTTACTTTAAGTATATCAACTTAATACTACCAACATGTATAATGTTTATATTCTATTATTTCTGCACATCATTTCATTTTTTGAATAGTGTCTTCAGTTAAGTACAGTAGCCTCTCTCTGGAATTCCTATTGGCACAGTGTCTACAGTTTTGCTTGAGTGTTTATAGGTGTTTCATTGGCTGGTTCCTTAGAAGAGCTTGGCTTAACAGCAGTTCCACGATATTACATTTGGAGTCCTATATATACAGTTGTTATAAGCCACATTGTTTGAATATAAAATTCTTTCTTCCCTTAGGAGTCTTGAGTCACTTCACTAATTTTGGTCATTAAGATTTGCTGGATCCATTAGCTTTTGTTTTGTAACCAACTACCTCAAAGTCTCACTGGCACACTACATTAAACAGTCATTTTTCATGTCTCTGCTTAATAACTGCCTATCTGCTGGGCCAGTCTGAGCTAAACTGGGCAGTTCTGATGTTCTTGCTGAAAATTTTCAAATCCGAGGACCAATTCAACTCAGCTAGTTTTGGGTCTGAGTTGAGGTGGTACCATATTACATGTCCCATCATGACTCTGGATCATGTCACTAGTCCAGGTAGGTTTTCTTGTGGTGATATAGGCAGTGCAACAGCAAGTGATTAAAATTATACAAACCCTTCTGAAAACTTTCACCAAATCTATGAGCACCATTATTTTGGTAAGTCTGGTGATTTAAATAAAAATGGCCCCAAAGGATCATTTTTGAATGCTTGGTCATTAGGGAGTGGCACTACTTGACAGGGATTAAAAGGTGTGGTGTTGTTGGAGTATGTGTGGCTTGCTAGAGGAAATGTGTTGCTGGGAGTGGACTTTGGAGGTTTCTGAAGCCAATGCCAGTCCCACAGTTACTGCCTCTTTCTGCTTGAGGATCCAGAGGTAGAGCTCTCAGATTCTTTTCCAGTGCCATGTCTGCCTGCCTGCTGCCATGCTTCCTACTATGCTGATAACGGACTAAACCTCTGAAACTGTAAACCAGACCCAATTACATTCTTTTCTTTATAAGAATTGCCATGATTATGTGTCTCTTCACAGCAAAAGAACACCAATTAGGATAGCAAGTATATGGCATATGGCAGTAGTTTTCAACCTGTGGGTCATGACCTCTTTGGTAGTTGAAGGACCCTTTTACAAGGGTTGCCTAAGACCATCTTCATATCAGATGTTTACCATTCATAACAGTAAAAAATTATAGTTATGAAGTAGAAACAAAAATAATTTTATGGCTAGGGTCATTACAACATGAGAAGTTGTATTAAGGGTTCACAGCATTAGGAAGGCTGAGACCACTGGCATATGGTTTATTAAAATTGAAGTTACAGGGAAAAGTATTTCTTAATTTTTCTAAACTACAAAACCATATAGTAAAGAATATGAATATTGAAATTATGATAGCATTGAAATATACTATAGTGGAGCAAACAGCTTGAAGAAATTCAGATTTTGTTCGCCTAATAAGGTGACTTAAGTAGGATGTAGGAAAAAGGTTCCAAGGAAATAACACCCTACCACTGACTTGACCCCAAGCCAGGGACCAAGATCAAGTGAAAAACAATCTGCCTCTGACTTCCTGAAAGCTCCTGAATTTTAGAAATCATGACTCCCAATAGTCAGAGTTAATAGCCAAATAGAACTTCTGGCTGTGTTGTACTTTTCTACTAGCTCAGTGAGCATGTTTCAAACACCTATAAAGGACTCCACCAGCTAATTCCCCTGCTATCTTTCTTCCTGTCTAGAGGCAGCTGCCATTCTGGTCTTCTCTCAGATAAATCTCATATGTGATGTTTGTTGAGTGGTATGACTTTGTTCTACTCCTTGGTTCCCAACTACCAAGATGGCCTTGTGCCAGAAAAACCCTTACATCTGATCCCTAGGCAATTATTTCTTTGTCTCTAAAATATAAATGTACCTCCAAGTTGCCAGACTCCTGGATTTTCCCATTCTCTTCCCCAAAGATGACCCTGGATTCCAGGCCCGCAGTTCTTTCCACCCACCTATGGATGACTCCCAGGTAATGGGTACTAGGGTTGCACAGTCCCTGCCCACTCCCCACCTGTTCCTTGGGGAAAGTCTGCATAAGAGATTCCAAGTTGTGGAAATGCACCACATACTGTGTACAGTGACCACTGGGTAACAGGAGCTCAGTAACTGCTTAAAGAGCAAGCAGCTGGGCTACTGAATTCAAAATGACCAAGTCTGTATCCACCAGGTATGTGTAGTGCCCCAGGTTTCCAGAGATACACAGTGCCAGCCTTCTTGAAGAGACTCAACAGTCTTGAGAATCATACAGGTAAGACTTCCTACCTTAATCCCATGCCTATAGGATGAACTGGATCACACAACCAGCTGAGGAGAACTGTGGCTACTTGCTGAGATTCAGTCTCTATTTCATAGACATACTCATCATCCCAGGATCATACAACCTCTGGCCTCGAGGTACTCTCTAGGCACAAATGCCAGCTGGCACCATGAACAAACAGCCAACAACATGGTCAACCAGATGACAAAAGGTCATCTAAGAACACAACCCAAAACAAAACAAAACAAAAAAAAGCACTATATGGCATCTCCAGAAACCAGCTGTACTACTAGAGCAACACAAGAAAATAAACTTAAATCTACTCTATGGTTACAAAAATTACAGAATCTTTAAAGGAGGGAAATAAATCCCTCAAAGAAAAAAGGAAAATACAATCAAACAGGTGATGGAAATGAATAAATCCTTAAAGAAATACAGGATAATAAAATCAATGAGGAGAAGGAAGTGAATAAAATAGTCCAAGATGTGGAAAGAGAATTAGAAACAGTAAAGAAAACATAAACTGAGACAATCTTGGAACTGGAAAACCTAGGAAAGAGAAAAAGATATACAGACACAAGGATCACCAACAGACTATTAGAGATGGAAGGGAAAATGTCAAGCACAGAAAATACAATTGAAGAAATCAATACATCTGCCAAAAAAACCCATGAATTCTAAAGTGTTCCTGACACAAAACATTCAAGAAATCAAACATGCTATGAAAATACAAAACCTAAGAATCATAAGAATTGAAGAAAGAGAAGACTCTCCACTCCAAGGACCTGAAAACTTCCCTTCAACAAAATCATACAAGAAAAATTTCCAAACTTAAAGACAGATATACCTATAAACATACAAGAAGCTTATGGGATACCAAATACATTAGACCAGAAAAGAAAATCTTCCCGCCACATGATAAACAAATCACTAAATATACAGAACAAAGAAAGAATATTAAAAGCTACAAGGGAAAAGGGCCAAAAAACATATAAAGGCAGACCTATCAAAAACACATCTGACTTCTCACAAAGACTCTAAAAGTCAGAAGGGCCTGGTCCCTGGTCAGATGTCTTGAAGAGCTTAAAAGACCACAGATGTTAGCTTAGACTGTTAGACTCAGCAAAACTTTCAATCTCTATAGATGGAGGAAACAAGATATTCCATGACAAAACCAAATTTAAACAGTATCTATGTATAAATTCAGCCCTACAGAAAATACTAGAAGGAAAATTCCAAACCAAGAAGGTTAACTACATCTAAGAAAACACAGTAAACAAATAACCCCACTGCAAAGAGAAAGAGAGAGAGAGAGAGAGAGAGAGAGAGAGAGAGAGGAGAGAGATGGAGAGAGAGAAGCTCACTCACACACTACCACTATCAACATCAAGATAACAGGAAATATAAGCACTGGTCATTAATAACCTTCAATACCAATGGATTCAATTCCCCAATAAAAAGACACAGGCTAATAGAATAGATATATAAGCAGGATGAATTATTCTGCTGCATACAAGAAACATACCTTAGCAGCAAAGATAGATTTTACCTCAGAATAAAGAGCTGGAAAAAGGTTTTCCAAGAAAATGACCCTAGAAACAAGACTGAGTAGCCATTTTAATATCTATTAAAATAGACTTTCAATCAAACTTAATCAAAATTCATCAAGATGCCATCTCAATTCTGAACATGTATGCCACAAATCCAAGGGCAACCACATTTTAAAAGAAAGAGAACTAAAGGTTGATTCACTCATCAATTCACACACATTTATAGTGGGAGACCTCAACACCCCACTCTTGCCAATAGAGAGGTCATTGAGATAGAAACTGATCAGAGAAATAATTATCCTGATAGATGTCATGAACCAAATGGACCTATCAGATATCTACCAAACATTTCACCCAAACACAAAATTGACTATATTGTAACTGAATATTTTTATTTGTAACACTTATATTCATTAGTACCTATCTAGAAACATCTAACTAACCCTATTTTAATTTCCTTAAAAGGATATTAACATTTTTATCTTAGGTCTGTGCAGGATAACTTGATTTAGAACAGTCCCAGCAGGCAGTCTTTTTCACGCTTAGTGTCTTTTGGGCCTATTATTGTCAGTTTGCAAGGGCAACTTGTGGCCAGTTTATAAACTCAGCCTGTTAAAACCACCAAACTGATGGTGGTTCATGTGGCTTCTAAACTCTGCTCACCTCCCTGTTCTTTGAGTCTAACCTTGCCAGTTCACAAGGCCAGTTTATTTCAAATCAGTCTGTTCCAACTGCCAAACAGAAGGTGGCTCAGGTGGCTTCCAAACTCCTCTTGCCTCACTCACTTTCTGGAGCTCTGGAGCCCCAAAACAAATGCCTTTAAGGAACTCTTTTTCCAGCAGTCTTGTTGTTACTCACAGCAACCAACATCATCTGCTCAACTTGTATAGTTTCTTAGCCATGCCCCTTCAACAGGACAATTCACAGAACTATGATCTGAACTGTCCTCTGCTCATTTCAGCAAGCCGGGATGCCAAGCTTTCCTTATGTGCTGCCAGATGCCAAGCTGAACTGCATACTAATTCACTAAAGAGGCCTAAGTTCTACCACATCATAAGGTTGGTCACAAAGCAAACTTCAACAGATACAAGAAAATTGAAATAACCCCTTGTATTTTACCAGATCAACATGGAATATAACCGGACTTCAACAACAACAGAAAAAACAAAAAGCCAACACACTATGAAAACTGAACAACTTTCTACTCAGTGACCACTGAATCAGAGAAGAAAGAGAAAAGAAATCAAAGACTTCCTAAAATTCAACAAAAATGAAGGCACAGCATTCCCAAACTTATGGGACATAATGAAAGCAGTACTTAGAGTAAAGTTCATAGCACTAAGTGCCTTTATAAAAAATTGGAGAGATCTCATACTAACAGCTTAATAGAAGACCTGAAAACTCTAGAAAAAAGGAAGTAATCACACCCAAGGGGATTAGATGGCAAGAAATACTCAATCTCAGGACTGAAATTAATAAATTAGAAACAAAGAGAATAATACATAGAATAAAAAAAAAATCAAGAGCATCAAGAGCTGATTCATTGAGAAAATCAACAAGATAGACAAAACATTAGCCAAAATAACTAAAAGACAAAGAGAAAATATCCAAATCACCAAAATCAGAAATGAAAAGGGGGCATAACAATAGACACTGAGGAAACTGAAATAATTATTAGGTCTTACCTCAAACCCTATACTCCACAAAAAAGGAAAATCCAAACAAAATGGATTATTGTCTTGATAGATACCACTAACCTAAGTCAAATCAAGATCTGGTAAACAAGTTAAATAGTCCTGTTACCTCTAAGTGAATAAAAGCAGTCATTAAGAGTCTCCCATCCAAAAACTCCCAGGCCCAGAGAGTTTCATCACAGAATTCTACCACACTTTCAAAGAACTAATACCAATACTCCTCAAACTCTTTCATAAAATAGAAACAGAAAGAACATTGCCAAACTCATTCTATGAAATCACAGTCACCCTGATTCTGAAATCACACAAAGACCCAAAGGAAGAAAAATGAGGAGAGTTCCAGAAAATTTCACTTATAATTTGTAGAAAGTGCATAATTATATTATTTACCAGTATTTAGATTATGGTTAATTGACCAGCAGTTTTAATCCTTAACTAGTCATTATAAATAAACACACACAGAGACACCTGGAGGTTTTTAACAAATCTTTGCCTGAATTGAACAATCTTGGCCCATCTAAGCTAGTTCATTATTCTATTACCCAAATAAAACCCATATGAACATAATCCCCTTGGGCTGTTAATCTCCACTCTATGCTAGTGTTCCAGGCCATGTGGAATGAGGTTCTTTTCTCAAACCCGTGATAACGTGTCCTCCTTCCAGTTCCTCTGGCTTCTTCTCTTCTCTTGGAGGCTTCTTCTACTCATCAACCTCTCTGCTTCAGAAGCCTGAGCACCTTAGATTCATTTAGATTTGAAAATATCCTTTTAAATCCAAAACAACTCAAGTTCAATTGAAAATTTTTTATCTGTTAAGTCTTCAATCCCATCAAAGACATAAGAATTGATAAAGTTGTATGTGAGTGAGTAGGAAGTACAGAAGAACAGCTTCCAAAAAAAATGACTTTTTTTGCTGGCTAGACAGTCCCAAGTATCTCTTGATACCATTGGAGCATCATTTTCAGCCTTCTGGCCAAGCATAGCTCACAGACTAAAGTGTGTAGCAGGAAATAAGGATTTTCCCTTTCTGTCTCTGTAGAATCAGGCCATCGACTTACCTGCATTTAAACTCTGGTCTATCTTTGAACTGTATATAGTTTGTTGAGAGAGCAGGGGCATTTTTGGGAGCTGCTCTCCAGCCAGGTGACTGAGCTAGCCAGCTCGGTCTCAAGGTGGTGTTCAATCACTTATTATCTGTTTAATCTAGGAGGAATTTTATTTATTTATTTATTTGTTTGTTTGTTTGTTTGTTTATTTATTTATTTATTTATTTATTTCTTCAAGTTACATCCCAATCACAGTCCCCTCCCTACTCCCACCTCCGGATCCACCCTCCCATTATCTTCTCCCTTACACACCCCCATCTGATTCTTTTTTTAAAAGTTTAAGGTCTATTGTCACCCCCCAAACAACTCCCCTTTTCAGTCCAAAAAAAAGGCTCTTTCTCTTATAACAACAAATACAATACAAAACAACAAGAATAATTAGGCAACAATTATGAAAATCATAAGGTATAACATATATTCCCAATGTCCAGTCCATATGTAATTGGCAACTGACTTTAACATTCTACTATTCATCCATTTCCATAAGTTTAAAGTTCTATATCCAATTCTGCTTCCATTCTAACTTGCACCACCAACTTAATAGCATCTTCTTAGGTCTAGTACACCTTCTTAATTCCTAAATAACTCAAATTTTAGCTATGAGACTACAACTATTTAGTCTTCAGCCACATCAGAGAAATGAGAAGGATAAACATATCTGATAATACAAGAAGTGTAGGGCCAGCAGCTTCCAAAACTAAGAAATGACAGACAACTGGCTCCTTGGCAGTTCCCAATTTCTCTCTATACATTAGAGCATCTATCTTCAACCTTTTGACCCTGTTTCTCTGACAGACATTAATTGTAAAGCAGGGATTATGAAGGACTTGCCTATCCTGTCTTGGCAGAGCTAGGTTGTTGACTTACCTGCTAGGAAAGAATATTTTTGTGATAAATTAGGACCTAGTATTTGACATGACCAGGAGCTTAGTGACTAGCCATCAACCGGTATTATCCAATTTCCTAAATAGATTGCAATAACAACCCATAAAAGAATTTGAAGTAAACCTGTACTTTTAAGTAAGTTGTATAGGCACAATATCTTATATCATAGTTGAAATATACATATGTGTCTCAAAATATGTAATTAATACCAATGAATAAAAAATAATCTTATTTTCTGCTCTTTGTTTCAGCAGAAGAAAGACATTTGTAAGTCTCCATTCATGCTATATAAAAGATGGTATGTGATAATCAGTTGTGTGGCTTCTATGTAGCCAGTAAGGCTCTTATTGTCTTTGTATATAAACATTTATGTCTTAGCAAGTTTGCGCTGTTCTCACATAGTGGAATCAGCAAATCTAAGTTATCTTTTTGTTCTTTTCATTGTAGTCAAAATCTGTAGGAGACCTTTCCAGTCAAATCTGATTTCTATCAGTTTGGATGGAAGACTTTTTTATTTTCTGTAATCATTATTACATATGTATGGCTATATATAATCAATTTTAAGTTGAAAATTCAGCATAAGAATGTGTGGAGTTTAAGTATTCTCCTCTGCAGTTGACATAAATCTATTACTTGATTGAGACAAGTTTATTCTGTGTAGATTGGACTGTTTGTAGATTACTAGGCCTCAGACTTACAAGGAACTTTCTGTCTCTACCTTTGTTTCCCACATTTTGGGATCAAAGGTATGCATTCATTTATTTTTTTCTCCTTTCCTTGGAGATTTAACTTCTATGTGGATATATCTATCCTTAATGAAACAGGGTTTTTCTTTGTAGCTTGGGCTGTCTTGACTTGCTCTGTAGAGCTCTGCAGATTAGATTGGCCTCAAACACATAACGAACCTATTTCTTTGTTTTTTGTTTTTTTTATCTCTCAAGTTTTGGGATCAAGGTATGAATTTAATTAATTGAATTGCCTTTATTAAACAATAATATTAATTAAAACATTTTGTATTCAGTCTAAGTTTCAATTCTACCTTGGGAGCCCCATTGTTGAGATTGGTTTAGAATAGCATGATATACTGTTTTATGCTAGCTTTTCTTAACTGTGGTTGGTGGGAGTCATGCAGCTTGCATATTCCTCCTCAAGTCTAGCTTTGTGTCCTTACATTGACTAATATCTCTCTCTCTTTCTCTCTCTGTTTTTCAAGGTAGGAGTTCTCTATGTATCCTTCACTGTCCTGGACTCACTCTGTTGACCAGCCTGGCCTTGAACTCACAGAGTTCTGTCTCTGTCTTCCCAAGTACTGGGATTAAAGGCATGCACCACCATGCCCAGTTACTAACATATCTTTTTTAGGGGCAAAATGTCTCTTGAAACCAGTTCTTCCATGGGAGCCTCATACCTAAGGAGGCTGGCCTGTCACACTTTCTCTTTACATAAATTTAAGATTATGTATATTTATCTTATCCATTAGATCATCAGGGATATTATCATTACTAAGCAAAAACTTACATAGTATCTTCAAAGGAAAAAATGTGTCATTTTAAATTCTGCACTGTCCTTAGCAAGCAGCCTTACCTTATCAGCAGGGGTCCCACCCTGCCCTTATTGTTTCAACTAGCCTGTCTAGAATTCAGACATCTGCCTGTTTCTGCCTCCAGTGTGATGGAATTAAGGGCGTGATCTCAAACATTTCACTTAAATTCCAGATAATGGTAACTCTATAACCCAGAGAGCAACTTTGAACTGCAGTGACAACTCCAAATCTGTCCCAAATCCTCAAAAATATCTCATATTTTAGCAATGCCAAACTACAAAAATATCCTTTCTATCTCTCAATATAGGGAAAATCAAAGATATCTAAACAAAAAAGTGAAGCAAAGAAACACGACCATTTCAAAAGCCTTTGTTTATTGTGCCATTCTATGCTGCAATTTTGTTCATCATTCCTTGGAATCTACTTTCGGCTGCATTTCATTAGCAGGCCTATTCCAGATAACCCTGACAAGCATATAGTAGTCAGGGAGCTCTGAGCTCCAGCTGCCATCAATTTTGTCTTATCTCTCGGGAAGGGACACCCTCCTTTCCCCATATCATTTATGGCAACTTAGCATTCCATCTGTAAATTCTTTCCTTTTCTAAACCCATCTTAATCCTATATTTTTTTAAAAAGGATACATAGAACCACAATTATCAGTGTAAAAATCATTTGCATGCTAAGAGAAACAAACTCAAACAGAATCCGAATGTATGGAGACATTATGAATTCTTCCATTTTTAATCTAGGTGGTTAATTTTGCTCCCTAACTCATCTAGGAGATTGCAAGTTTTTAGTACATAATCTTAGCTTCTTGCTGCAAGGCAGCAGCTACCTTTTGTACCAACCTAGTTGCACCTAAGAGTGAAACTACCTTTGAAAGGCATCTGGGTTTGGTTCCTGTTCTTTGGCTAGGAAATTGCCTTTTAACCAGGCCTTCTTGGGTTGTGAGCATGGATTCTAGTTGCTGTGATGGATGCCATTTGTTGAAATAATTAATTATTTACTCAATAAAATATTTTCAAACCAATTCCAAGAATACTTCAACAATATCATTCACTGTGATCAAAAAGGTTTCATCCCATGCATACAGGGGCAGTTCAATATATGAAAATCTATCAACCTAATCCACCATATAAACAAATTGAAACAAAAAAAAAAAACCCACATGACCATCCCATTAGTGTTTGACTAAATCCAACAACCCTTCATGATAAAAGTCTTGGAAATGTAAAAATACAAGGCACATACCTAAACATAATAAAGACAATATACAACTAAAGGACATCAAATTAAAAGAAGAGAAACTTAAAACAATTTCACTAAAATCAGGTAGAATACAAAGCTGCCTATCCTCTCCCTACCTATTCAACATAGTATTTGAAGTTCTATGTAGAGCAATAAGACAACTAAAGGAGATTAAAGGATAGAAATAGGAAAGGAAGAAATCAAAGTATCCCTATATCATATATATAAGTGACCCTCAAAATTTTATGAGAGAACTCCTACAGATGATAATCACCTTCAACAAAGAGGGTGGATAACAATTAACTCAAAAAATCAGTAGCTCTCCTTTATACAAATGATAAACTGAGAATGAAATTAGAGAAACAACACTGTTCACAATAGCCACAAACAATATAAAGTATCTTTATGTAATTCTAACCAAGTAAGTAAAAGACCTGTATAAAAAGAAATTCAAGTCTCTAAAAAAAATTGAAAAAGTTATCAGAACATGGAAATAACTCCCATGCTCTCATATTGGCAGGACTTACATAGTAAAAATGGCCATCTTACCAAATGATTACAGATTCAATGCAATTCCCATCAAAATACCAACACAATTCTTTACAAATCTTGAAAGAACAATCCTCAACTTCATATGGCTAAACAAAAAAAACCTCGAATGGCTAAAACAATTCTGTACAATAAAGGACTTCTGGAAGGGTCAGCATTCCCCACTTCAACTTGTACTACAGAGCAAAAGTAATAAAAATTCTATGGTACTGGCATAGAAACAGATTGGATGATCCATGGAGTCATGTTGGAGACACGACATATAGAAAAGACCTTAAGCAAGCAATGAACTTCATGAAGGCAGTCCACTCATTTTTGCATGGCTAGAAAATGGATATATCCCTGGTTTAGGCAAGGCTCCAGGGATTCTGCCTCCAGACCGTTTACTGCTGCTTTACTTTCCCATGCTTGTCTCAAATATCTGGCAGGAAATAGAGAAATCCCTCAGTATTGCTCTCTCTGAGCAGATTTCCTACAGAGTCTTATAAAGATGATTTTATTATTGTTGATAATAGTTTTATAAATGTCTGATTTGATTCAAATGATTTTAGAAGTTAAGATGTTAGTTGATAGAAAGTTTACAGCTGTTGCAAATAGTTTTGTCAAGCATGTGTATCTCACTAGGAGACAGGGTTGAGATAGATTTATGGCTCCAGATAAACTTTTGTTCTAGAGATGTCACTATGAATCCTGGTATACACCATAAATATAGTCAGGGTAATTTGAACAGTCCATGAACTCAAAAAATAGTGAGACTACCAAGAAATGACTAAACTAAGCACAAATCTTAATGACAAATACATACAAACGGTTTTGCTTTAATTTCTTATACATTGTCAGCATAGAGCATAAAATACTGTCATTTAAAATTAACTTTGTATTCTATCATGTAAGAGTAAATAAAGAAATGCTTAGCATAGTACTAAAATACGATTGCTTAGATCCCACCTATTGTAACGTTTTTATCTCTCCTTGTGATAAATGCTTCTTAACCTTGAGGTAGTTCTTTTCTGACATAAAGCACTTTGACTCTGAGTATAAAAACTGGAACCAAACAATAAAACAATGTCGGATCCGGTTTAGCTTCATTCATTTTTTCTCCTGAATGTGTTTGTGTGTGAGTGTCCTTATTTCTATCTCTTTCATATTTCTTATTTCCTTATAGATTCATAGATAGGATAACAGGTCAGAACTCTTTGTTCAGCTTCTATGATAACTGTCCTAAGTATATTCAGGCCTGAGGAGCCCTCCACTGATGGCACACTTGCTAAGGAGGACAAACTTAAAAAATTCCTAGATCAAACGGCCTCATTACAACTTCCCTGCTATTAGCTAGGATGCACTTTCTAGCCTCTTGGGACAGAAAAACAATGTTTCCTTTAAGCTTCCCTTCTCCATGACAGGACAGCCTGCCCTGAGCTTCAGAGACCAAACTCTTGGCTCCCCACCTCTTTCTTTCTTTCTTTCTTTCTTTCTTTCTTTCTTTCTTTCTTTCTCTTTCTTTCTTTCCTTCCTTCCTTCCTTTTTTCTTTCTTTTATTTTTTTCAAGCATCTGTCATAATCAGATTCAGGGATCACAACATTTGTTGTCATAGAATTTGAAAGGTGTTTTTGGCACCAAATAGCAAGGCCACCTTCTGAGTGCCAGTGGCTGGAACCCATGGTAGAATCAGATGAAAGGCCCAGAAATAAACTCATACACATACAGACACTTGATTTTTGACAAAGATGCCAAAATCATACAATTGAAAAAAGAAACCACCTTCAATAAAAGGTGTTGGTCTAACTGGATGAAATTGCAAATAGATTCATATTTGTCATCCTGTATAAAGTTCAAGTCCTAGTAGATCAAAGACATGATCATAAAATCAAATATACCAAATTTATTAGAAGAGCAAGTGGGAACAGCCTTGAATCCATTGGCACAGGAGACAAATTCCTGCACAGAACACTAATAGCACAGACTTCTTAGTCAACAATCAATAAATGGGACTTCATTAAACTGAAAAGATTCTGTAAGGTAATGGTTACTGGCAACAGAACAAAACAGCAGCCTTACATTTCGATAAAGGGTTAATATCCAAAATATATAGAGAACTCAAAAAAGTAAAAACCAACAAACCAAATAATACAATTTAAAAATGGGGTTCAAAGCTAAACTGAGAATTCTCAGCAGAAGAATATGAAATGTCAGAGAAACAATTTAAGAAATATTCAACGTCCTTAGTCATCATGGAAATGCAACTCTAAATGACTCTGAGACTCTATCTTACACCCATCAGAATGACTAAGATCAAAAGTTCATAGGACAGCATAAGCTGGTGAGGATGTGGAGAACACTTCTCCATTGCTGGTGAGAGTACAAACTTGTACAAACACTTTAGAAATCAATCTGGTGGTTTCTCAGAAAATTGGGAATAGTTCTACCTCAAGACCCAGCTATACCACTCCTCAGCATATACCCAAAAGATGCTCCAGTACACTGAAAGAACAGTTGCTCAACTGTGTTCATAGGAGATTTATTTATAATAACCAGAAACTGGAAACAACCTAGATGTATATCAGCTGAAGAATGGATAAATAAAATGTGGTACATGTACACAATGGAATACTACTCAGCTATTAAAAACAAAGAAATAATGAGTTTCACAGGCAAATGGATGGAACTAGAAAAGATCATTCTGAGTGAGGTAACTCAGACCTTGAATGATACACATGGTATGTACTCACCCATAAGCGGATACTAGCCATATAGTACAGGATAACCATGCTACAATCCACATACCCAAAGAAGCTAAGTAACTAAGAGGAATCAAGGGATGATGCTTAAAAAATCATTCAAAATTATAAATAGAATAAATAGCAGAAATTGTTTAAGAGTGGGAACTGGGTAGGAGAGGGAGAGAGGAGGAAAAGAACGGGGAGTTCAGTTGTGGGGAGAGTGGAGGTGGGACATGAGAAGGCTAGGAAAATGAAGGCAAACTGAGGGGAGTGCATCTCTGAGACAAGCTGGAGACCAGTGACTGGGTGGGCCCCTGGGAGGAGATGGAGGTGATTCTAGATGAGACTCCTAGCAGCGGGGTGGGGATATATGGAAACTGAAGAGGCCTCCTGTTAGGTAGGTAGGACTTCTAGTGGAGGAAGATCATCAACCTACCCACAAAATCTGTAACCCCAAATTTACCCTGTATACAAGATATGCAGGAATGAAGATATACCAGAAATTGAAGGAATTTCCAAACAATGATGGGCCCAACCTGAGACCTACTCCAAGAGAGAGGGAACTTCTAACACTATTAATGATACTGTGCTATGCTTACACACAGGAGAATAGCATAACTGTCCTCTGAGAGCCTCCATGCAGCAGAGGATCCAAAGAGAGTGAGACTCGCCTCCAAACATTAGCCAAAGCACTGGATGTCTTGTGGAAGAATGGGAGAAAGGACAGAAAAACCCCAGAGAGGATAAGAACTCTATAAGACCAACAGAGACAACCAACCTAGGTCCATGGGAGTCTACAAAAACTGAACCACCAATTAAAGAGCAAGCATGAACTGCACTTAGGCCCCTTACATATATGTAACTGATGGCCAGTTTTGTCATCATGTGGGTCCACTAGCAAGTGGAGCAGGAGAAGTCTCTGGCTTGGACTCTGATCCAAGCAGGCTTTTTTTTTTTTTTATCACTTCCCCCTAAAGTGACTGTGGTGCCTGGACTCAATGGAAGGGGAAGTGCTCAGTTCTGATACAACTCAGTGTGCTGGAGTGGGATGGTACAAGGGGTCTCCACTTTTCTGGGGAGAAGGGGAGAGGATATAGGGGAAGGATGCAGGAGGGCAGGAACCATAGGAAGAGAGGGAAGGGGCTATGATCCAGATGTAAAATGAATAAGTAAATAAACTTAAAAAAATAAAATCTAACTATAAACCCAAATATGCTACCTTTTGACAATCTGGGACAATGTTCCCTGGAGTACTTTTTATACCTGTAGTTTATCTCATTGATGACATGAAAATATTTTTGAACTTATAGAGCAAAAATAATAAAATTGAAAAGAAAAGACATTTCTCAGCATGGTTGCAAGTGAAGAAGGTACACAACTTAGGAATTTGACTCAGTTGAAACAAAAGGGTTTAGAAGTTTCCAAAAATTGGTACTTACTGACCAGATACCATCTTTATTTGCTAATCATATTTTTTTAAAGGCAGTGTAGACTTTCCTCTACATGGATGGTGTAAATTTGTAAGTTGCAACAACACTAATGCCAAAGTTAGTCACTGCTTTCCAACAGAAACAGGGAGAAAGGATGAATCCTCTGTCTTACAGATTTTGAGGAAGACATTCTTGTGTTATAGACCAACTTTTAAAGGAGGCAACGAAACAATGCACTATCACAATTCTTCTAAAACAAACATTCTCAGTAAATGCTCTTGTTGTGTAGCATTTTCCTCAGAGATTAAAAGTTCCCATTTTACAATTAATTAAAACAAAGGCCACGAATTAAAAAAAAAAGAGCAAGGAGGAGTATACAGGAGGGAAGCAGGGGAGATGTAATTGTATTATAATTTCAAAAATTAAAAATAAAATCCTTCCATTTCACAGGGAAGCCACATTAAGATACAAGGTAGTGAAATCGGGTAAAACAACAGGGTGTTCTAGGTCAGCAGATGACATATTTCACCCCCTAGTGAAGCTAGTTAAATTCAGTAAACAAACAACTCAATAGATGTAGGAAGTCACTGAAACTAGTCAAATTCACTAGGCCCACCTCTATTCCAAAGTATATATGAGCAATACAATGATTTGGAAGTACTCTAAAACTGAAGTGGAAACTGCTTGGAAAAAGAAAACACAATATATCTGCTGAGAAGAAGCTCAGACCAACTGAGGTACCTGGAAAGAACATTTCCTAAGGTGTTGAGGTTCCTGGAGGTTACTACACTACAATTTTCCAGCTTTTGTGAAGTGTCATCCACACTGGAATGGGGCTAAATCCTATACCTGTCTTTATATAAATGTGTTCCTGTAAGTAACTTCTCACCTTTATTCCTGTAAATAATCCCAAGAAAACTTATTTATTTGGTGAGTTGGACTTTGGTGATATCTGTACTTTGGTCTCTTGTTAGTTCCATATCTGGGGTGCACAGAGTTTGTTATGTTTCCACGGGAATAGTGTCATAGAACAGCCAGGACTTACAATCAGCAAGAAACCTATGAATCAATAAGCTATATTAGAATACATATTGATTTTGTTCTTTCAAAGTATTTTCATTTTCTTTGGTCCAGTATTATTTCTCTCCTTAACCACTATTATGATTAATCGTGGAGCCTTTTAAAGTTTCAAGGAAAAAGATATTCTTTTATTTTAAAAGTGTTTTTAAATTGTAAAATATGTCTTCACAAATATGCAGTGAAAGTTTTTTTTTTTAAATCGTAGACATTGACAACACAATGATGAGATGACCAGGAGGAAGACACATGGTTTTGGCACTAAGAAGTTGAGTTCAGAGAAACTGCATAAGAGTAGATCTAACTTGTAAAACAATAGGTATGTAAATATTTCAAAAAAGAGTTGACATTTTTAATATAAGTAGGAACATTTTGAAAAATGAAATGTGTTCTAAGGGAAGTAACAAAGATACAGGACCTCATCCTAGAAATACTATTGATGCAAGACAATAAAGGTTATACTCACGGTAGTGCGTTCTACTATCATCTCATTTTGAGACTATAAGTTAAAATCTGCCAAGTTAATACTGACACACATGTCATAGCCTAAAATAAAACACAAGATTACATATTTCTTGAATGACAAGCTTGGAGGAATTTGCTTTCACGGCTATGAAACAGAAAGTTCTTCTTACAGTCTTAATATATTATTCCTCATGAACACTTTGTGTTTCTATAGCTCTGAATGTACAGCCAAAATTATTAGGCCATCAGTTTCCTTACATTATAAATTTTTCTGGTCATTTGAATAGTGAATAATATGTAATATCACTGAAGACATTTGTCTGTAGTAGTATAGAGAAGAGAAGAAATCATAAACAATCATGAAATATTCACAAGTTCATTCATGTGAACAGGACTAACTCCTTAAGATAGCTTTTAAAAATCACAAATTTTGAAATTTGGAGTCCAAAAGAATGTATTTCCAAGCTTTATGCCATTTATCATTTTCAAAGCTAGGACCTACTTCCAGAATTTGTACTGGAAATTCCTTCACATTTGTACAGAAATCACAGTGCCCATTGGGAGACACAAATGCACAGTGTAGAATTCTTCACTTTCAGAGACACAACCTTGAACTCACCAGACTGGCAACCTCAAGCTGGGAGCCCAGAGTCATTTATGTGTATTTATGCTGTGTGAAAGGGATGGTATGTAGATATGAATTTACACTAGTTTGAAGGTACCAGATTGACAGAGATTTGGAATTAAGGCTCTGTCTGTATGTTAGTGGGTACATTTTTGTTGTTTAGTATTAAAAATGCCGTTAAGAGATTTAAAGTGTTGTGGGTAAATTAAGGGTTACTACAGTTCAAACTTGTTTTCTAAATCTCTAAGAGTTGAAGTAATTTGGAGCTAAGATAAAATATTTGATCAGAGAGGTGTTAGCCCATGTCTTTAATCTCAGCAGAGACAGATCACTATAGAGTTAATTGTCTTCTAAATTCTAGAGTTTACAATGAACAGGGTGGTGATGGTTCACAGTTTTAATCCCAACATACTGCAGATCTCTGAGTTCAAGGCCAGCTTGACAAAAAGCAAGTTCCAAATAGATAAAGGAGTGGTGGTTCACACCTTTATCCAATACTTGGAAGGCACGTGCCTTTAATCCCAACATTTGAGAGGCAGAGGCAGGCACATAGGATTTACAATGATTTATGTTCAAAAGTCACTTACGTTCAAAACGCAAACTGAATTTCAAAGTGACTGTCCTTTGTGATCTCAAAACATATACATTTAAAGGTATATTTAGTTCCAAAATGTCAGAATTTTTTATAATCTTAATTGAAATACTTTTTATATTGTCAAAAAATCAATATGCTCTAGAAAAGATATTACCTGCTCCCCCCCAAATAATAATAATACCTCAGAGTTAGGATTCATATAAGTTTCTGTTCTTATTTTTCCAGGAGAATAAAAGCATCCAACTTTATGAGTTCAGGGACACAGAACAACTGAAACTTCTGAAGAAAAGGGATCAGACATCAAAGAAGACAGGACAAGTAGTCCAGATGATCTAGCCTCACAGACTGCCTCAAACGCTGTTTCCTCAAAAATCTACTCCAGAACAACTTCAAAATGGCTGTCTAAGATGTTCTAGCCTCACAGACTGTTCTAGCCAGGACTTCAGTAAAGCCGTGAACTTTCCTACCCAAAGTTCAGCTTCTGACTACAAACTTCTCAGGATATTTAAATAGCTGAACAAAAAACACTGGAGAAGAAACATTACTATTAATTTGCTTAGCTCTTTTTTCATTCTGTTGGAACCCCAAACAGGTTTCCTATGTCCCACAATAGCAGGAGGCAGATTTAAGAAAGTGAAACCCCATTCCCAGAAGGTAGGATGAGGGATTTTTTTTTTTTTTTTGTCATTTGATGTGTTATAGATGTTTGTTGTTATTTAGGGGAATTGGTTACAAGTTGGTAAATTGTCTTATTAAACAAGTTTCAGGAGGTTATACCCAGGGATTTCTCTTTTTTTCTTTTCTCTCTTATGTAGGCAGAAAAGCCTTTAAAATAAAAAAGGGGGTATAGATATAGGAATGATAAAGAAAAAGGGGTATATTATTGAATCTACTCATATCTTTGTCTTGATAGAAAATTAAGATTTTATTTGGCTATATTGGTATAGATCATTGTGTATTGATACAAGATTAAGGTTAACTTTTTTAAGTTATTGTACCTATGTAATTCTTTAAAATGCAATGTGAAGTTCTAGGTCTTTTGATAGCAACTATTACAAACTGTTGAGGATAATTAAGAAATGCACACTAATAGTCATTAAAACTTGTCATTTTGTTAGGTTCTAGTTTAGTGTACCACAGATGTTTTCTAAGTTAATCAGAAATTAAGTTGCTAAGAAACATTTGCTTATTCAAATATATGGAGATAGATAGATGATCTTCAAAACCCTGAAGAGATCTGTAAAATTTAATCTGCAACATTTAAAGATGTTGTCTTAACTTAAGATTTTTTGATATTGAGACAGTTCAGCTTTTGACAGCACCCTGAATTCTATTTCATATCGGAGAATGTCCATTTAGAGAGGGTCGCATTAGTGGCAAGCTTTCACTGGGCAAGAAAAAGCCCTTGCTTCAATGTAGACAGAATGCTGTCCAAAATGACAAAACGTGGAAGCAGTAAGTCAACAGCCTAGCCCTGCTATGACAGGGTGGGAAAGTCCTTCATAATTCCTGCTATACAATTAACGTGTGTCAGAGATACTAGGCCAAAAGGCTGAATATTGATCCTCCAATCTTATAAAGAGAAATTGAGGACTGTCCAGGCAGGCAGTTGTCTGTCATTTCTTAGTTTTGGAAGCTTCTGACTCTGCATTTCCTGTTTATTCAGGTATATTTTTATCCTTCTCAGGTGTCTGATGTGGTTGAAAACTAGATGGTTATTCTATCACAGTTAATTTTTGAGTTGTTTAGGAATTAAAAGGATTTTCTAGGTCTAAGAAGATGTTTATAAGTTGTTAGTACAAGTTAGGATGGAAACTGAGTTGGATATGGAACTTTAAACTCATTGAGAGAGACAGATGATAGCATGTTATTATTAATTGCCAAATAAATATGGACAGGACATTGGGAATGTATGTTATGCCTTATAATTTTCATAATTGTTGACTAATTGTTCTTATTGTTTTGCATTGTATTTGTTGTTGAAAGAAAAAGAGACCTTCCTTTGACTAAAAAAAGGGAGATGTTGGAGGGAAAAGATACACCTTAAAGAAAAAAAAAAAGCACCAGTCTAATCATCTCTCCAATATTTTCTTTTTATCTTCTTTTGTTTGTTTCTGAAGAAATGATTCTGTCTCTGAATGAATGTATGTATGTATATATGTATCAATGTATGTGTGACATATATAGGTTGATAGAAACATAATATATATATATATATATATATATATATTCTTATTCAAATATATGGAGATAGATAGATGATCTTCAAAACCCAAAAATGATCACATCCACTGTTGCTCATTTTCCTCATTCTATCTAAGCACATCTTTTCTTTCTACAGTGGTGGTTGATGGAGTCTTGCTTAAGGAAAGGATAATAAAACCTAACTTTTCCAATTTTAATTTCTTTGACCTCCTTCTTTTACCCCAAGGAATCACACAGATACCTTCATGGCTCTTCAGCTGTACAATTTTGATACTTTGGACTTTTGTACAAACTATTCCTTTGCCTCTGTTTCACCCATTGTCTGTAGAAGTTGCATGTTTACCTTGCCAACTGACCTCTTCACCTAGGACAATATTGAATTTATTCAACTTCTGTCATACATGTCTCCATATAATTTTTTGTGACATTCAAGAATGCTTCTTCCTAGAAAATTACCCTCCTCTCCCTATGGCTAATATCTTTGTTTGCTTCTGTATTTTTTCATGTCTAATTTTTATTGATACATACTCTGAATATTTATACTTAATATTTCAGTATACACCCTCTGTGTCCTCAGCCTTTCATCCCCACAATTACAATTCAACTTCTTGCAAATTTTTAAAAATTATATTTATCTATTTTATCATGCTTATTATTTATTACTTAAGTGCACTGTCTTCTATATTTTTCCTCAAAGGAAGTTTCTTTGGCTATTTTACTGACTGTTTATTCTCAGAATATATTGTGGTTCCAATCACAGAACCATCACTCAATGCATTTGAATCATGATCGTGTAAGTGAGATAGTAAGTGAAGGATTGAATGGATTTAAGTTGGCCTGTACCAAGTCTCAGATAAATTACTCTGTATTTAATAAAAGTAGTATGTTTTGAGAGTTTATAGATACTTTTGAGTTCAAAGACTATAAGAAATATATGCTATAATACATTGTATCTGTTTTTCCTAGATGATTATTTACAGTTAGGTTTTGTGCAATTTGAAAGCAATCAAATAACAATAATACAAGCACCTTTTCAAACAGTATTATATAAAATATACTGAAGAGATATAATTAATTTGGAAAGTTGCTGCATTAGTCCCTCAATGGTCTTGATAGTGTAGATTTAAAAAATGCAAACTTCAAGTATTATTGTTAGCCACTATTCACATTGAAAAAATGCCTATGCAAACAACATGAGATATGATTTTTAATTTTTCCCATATTTTAGAGGCTTAAGTCAATATTCATGTGGCACCATTGTTTATGGATCTATGTATGACTAGGCAAAGCAGGAACATATGGCATATTTGGTAGAGCATAGTAGCTCAGCTCATATTAGAAAAGAGGAACACAGAGAGAAGTATATTGTCCAGAAAGAAATGTGCTTTCCAAGGTTGGACATATTTGCTCCCATCTGTCTTCACCTCTTTAAATACTATAACTTACACATAGTTCCAGCAAACTAAATATCTTTCAATGGGTTAGTCCATTGAGGATGTTATAGCTTTCAAAATTCAGTCATTTCCTGTTCCAGTTTGATGTATGTTGCTGTGATAAACACCATGACTCAAAACAGCTTCAAGGAGGGAAGTATTTATATTAGTTTACAGGTTTCAGTCCATTATTGAGGGAAGCCAAGGCAGAAACTTAAAACAGAAACTGGATTGCTTTCATGCTTACATAGCCCTGGTTGCATAAGGTAGTCTTTAAATTGCTTTGAGCAATGACATTTATCAGAGCAACAAAAAGCAAACTCTAACACTTTCTAAAAGTTCCATCAGCTGGGAACCAAGCCTAAAATGTTTATGATAATTGCCCAGTTTTTTTTTTTTATTACTAGTGTGCAACTCTTTGCCAGCAGTATTTTTGTACATCTGGTATTTGAGATGTGCTAGAATATTAGATTAGATAAAAAAGTTCTTTCTCCAATATCTAATTAATCCATAATGTGTTTTTCAAAGAACATATTCAAATACAAATCATGTGATTGAGCACATCTGTAATTCAGCACAGGGAAGGCTAAAGCAGGAGACTGAGTTTCAGGCAAGCCTGGACTACACAGTAAAATGCTGTCTCTAGAACAGATTAGGGATGTCATTTGTATCATATTATCATAAACAGACAAAACAACATATTACTTTGCAATTGTTAAATATATTGACATATATGAACATAGAAACAATTAATGAAAAATAGAAGTCATGAGTTGGATGGAGATAAAAGATAGATGTACAGAGAGTTTAGGGTTTAGACAGACTAAAGGGAAGGGAGAAATATTATAATCTCCAAAAATAAAATAAATATTTTTAAAAAACTACTTGCAGGCATTGAAGAGATGAATCATCAGTTAAGAATACTAGCTATCAGAAACAACAAAATCATGCATTTTTCAGCCAAATGGATGGAACTAGAGAAGCTCATTCTGAGATCTAACACATACCCAGAAGGATGCACATGGCATCTATTCACTTATAATTGGATTTTAGCCATATATTACAGGATAACTATACTACAATGAATTCACCAAAGGGAACATGAACAAAGACATTTTTCCTGTCAGTGAGACAATTTGCCCTACTGGTATTGCCTTGTATGCCCCCAGTGTATGAGGAGGCTCTTGACTGCTGAACTGGGGCAGGGGACTGTTATGTAGGCACACTACACTCCAACGGAGTGAGATGGAAGAGATAGGAGGTAGAGGGTGGAAGGGTGGGACTGGGAGGGGTGGAAAGAGGACACTACGATGAAGATGTAACCTGAAGTAATAAATAATAATAATAATAATAATAATAATAATAATAATGAATACTTGTTGCTCTTGTGCAGGACCTAGGTTTGGTTTCCAATACTCACTAGGTGAATCAAACCATGCAACTCCAGTTTTACATCTATGGATAATAGACACACATGTAGTGCATATAAAATTGTGCAAGCAAACACAAACATAAAATTTTAAAAATCTATATAATATTTACATGTAATATTTGTAAAATATTATTTGAGAGCAGAAAAGGATTTATTCATTTTGATCCCATTGGAAGTAGGAAAAAGAGATCCAGTGAACTTTCCCTGACTAAGCCCAAAAGTCTGTCTTCCAATGATATGGAATTAAAGTTATTTTTTTTATTTATTCATCTCTCATACAATAGATCCAAAACACAGTCTCCCCTCTCTCCACTTTTCCAAAATGCCTCCACACACCCGCTACCCTGGATCCATTCCTCTTCTGTTTTTCTTCAGAAAAGAGCAGGCCTCCCAGAAATATCAACCAAACATGGCATAACAAAATTCAATAAGACTGAGCACATACCCTCATATCAAAACTGTGTGAGATAACCCAGTAGGAAGAAAATGGTCCAAAGAGTGGGCAAAAGAATCAGAGACAGCCTCTACTTCCACTATTAGTAGTCTTATAAAACCCTAAGCTAAACAACCATGACACATATACAAAGGACCTAGCACAGACTCTTGTAGGCTCCATGACTCTCTCTTGAATCTTCATGTGTCCTTATTGAGGCCTGCTTAGTTGTTTCTGTTGGCCTTCTTCTTCTGGTGTCCTCAGTGACTTTGTCTCCTATAATGCTTTATTCAATGTAATTTTAGATATCTACTTATTTGAGTCAATTTCTTTATGAAAATAAAGTCATAAGGAAATGAACATAAATATTGAGAACTAGTGACTAACATTAATTATATATGAATAAATATAAATAAAGGACAAAAGTGTCTTCACATGAGAGAAAGTGATGGAATCTTCTATACTTGAACGTGGCTATTGTAAAAAGTAGTGTAAGTGGGTAAGATATAACTAAAATGGCATGAAATTTTATCACAGGCATTTAATCGCCTATAAAGCAGCTTTTGTGGATATTGGAGAGATTTATCTTTCAGGTAGATGCAGAGCACACTCTTAGAAGAACTAAGTTAGGAAATTTTTTCCCTTCCAAAAGATATATTTAAATGCTTTGACTTAAAGTGGTTTCTCCTTCAACTAAAGAATGGATGTAAAAATCACCAAATGCACAAGCATAAGTGAATATGAAATACAAGTATTTGAAAAGTGAAATTTGAATGACAATTTCTTTGTAGAAAGTTTGGAAATCGTAACTTCTTAGCAATAAAAGTCCTATTTTCAGTGAGCATTTGTTAAAATGTCTTCAAGTATATTATTTGAAGATATATTCAGTATTCTAAGATTCGACAATACTGTAGTCTCATGGAAGCTATGGAACAACTTAATAAGCAAATTTACAATAGAAAATCATAGTTTATTTTTAATATTTGTGTTCTAATTTTTTTACTTTAATATACAAATATATAGTAATAATATATTTTGGACTACTGAAATCAGCACATTTATATTTGAATTTCCATATCTACAAATTATCAATTGATAATCACAAATTTTCTTCAAATATATCTAATACTGAGTCTTGAAATAGTTACTGTTGAAATAAATATGCAAATATTTTCTTTACAAATATAATAATGTAGTCATTGGTGGGAATTTGAAGATCTTCATACATTCATACATACCCCAAGATTAACAATAATTTTAAGATTCTACCACGGTCGGTGAAGATGCCTCAGAGGGTAAAATGCTCATCAGAATAATCTGATGACCCGAGTTAAGATCCAATGAACACTTGTAAAAAGCTAGATGGAGTGGGATTAATTAGTCCATCATGTAATTGGCCTCAGTCAGGAGATGGGAGTCAAAGAAAGGGGTAATCACAGGGAGCTCATGGGCCTTCTCCACTGGTACACCATCAGTGAACAAGAGAGACTCTCTATCAAATAGGAGGGAAGGCAAAACTCAACATTCAAGGCTATCCTCTGACTTCTGCATTTGGGTATCTGCGCATGCGCGTGCGCACACACACACACACACACACACACACACACACACACACACGAGGCACACACACATACATCATGAAGTGAGATGTCATCCCTTGTTATATCATTGCTATTAGGAAAATGAAGTATGGAAACATTCTACATAAAAGTAATATACAGACAATAGTGGTTACAATTACAGAAATGAGTCAGAAGAGAACTGTTAAAATTAATGTGTGAAAAATTCTGAAATCTTGGAAGATGAAACTTGTGAAATTATAAGAAATATTTTTGCTAGCTTTCTGCTTTCTCATTGTTGACAGTTCACTTTTATATTTTAGCTATCAAATTATGACTCTATCTCATTTTCTTTATCTCACTTATTAAGTAAATAGTTTATATGGCTTTTCATCTCAAAAATATGGCATTTCTAGACATGATTA
Source organism: Lophiomys imhausi (assembly GCA_907164525.1). Taxonomy (NCBI): domain Eukaryota; kingdom Metazoa; phylum Chordata; class Mammalia; order Rodentia; family Muridae; genus Lophiomys; species Lophiomys imhausi. The sequence goes on along the minus strand of CAJQZJ010004748.1, from coordinate 9,555,889 downwards.
TGATTTGTTACTAGTAAAAAATTGTTATGATTTCAATAATTGGTCAGTTTATTTCTCAATGTATAGTTCTTAAGCATTTAAGAACTAAAACTCTGTGGTATTTGTAAGTCTCCTAATTAAAAATGACTCACTAGTACTCTATGCTTCCTGGAAATAAAGTTACAAATGATATGCTTCTAAGAATGTCATGGGAATACATTACAGCATCAATCTTCAGCCATTTCTCTGACAGACATTGGTTGTAGAGCAGGAATTATGAAGGACTTACCTACCCTGTCTTGGCAGAGCTAGGCTGTCGACTTACCTGCTTCCAAGTTTTGTCCTTTTTGGACAGAAGTCTGTAATACAGAATACTGTAGTTGTCCTAGATTTCTGTTCCCAACTGCTCAAATCCACCCACTTATCAAAGCTCATTTTGAAAAGCCCATCACACTGAGTGCCACAATGACGAGATATTCCTCAGATTTGAACTGTTTTCAAACAGACCCTCTGATAGAACGACTTACTCAAAACAGACTATGAAATCCTGTACATATCTTGTGCCTGATCCATTTGTTGCAAGATGCCATTCTTTTTTTTATTATAATGCTTTCTTATTACATCAAGTTACATCACCATCATAGTGCCCTCTTCCCACCTCTCCTGATTCCACGCTCCCACCCCCTCCTCCCTATCCCACTCGTCCGATGTGGAGTGTCTCTACAAATCAGCCCCCTCTCAGTTCAACAGTCATATGAGGGCTAAGAACAAGAAGCCATTCTTTATGACATTCTTTATGGCTGATATTCCATTGGTTAGTGGTTCCTTAGGACTCTTTCTGAACTGATGGTGCTGGACACAAAATTACTCCATATTATTGAGATTACTATTGTTTTACTCTCTATGAGATGTATATAAATAAAAGAACATTAGCAACACTGTTTAGTGATCGTCAGCAGCTTACCATATGGTTCACATATATACTAAGACAATTAAGGGTAAAAGGATCTGCTTTTCCCACATAACACAATTACAGAGTGTGAAAATATTCAGAGGATGTTTATAAACTTGTTAGAGTCTGAAACATAAGCTATTCTAAGACATAAGGGATTTTCCAGTTCTTTTCTAATTAGACTGTCATTTTTTAAATATAAGATTTAGATGATTTTACATGAATTTGAATATTATTAAAATCTCCAGCTTCTAAGTCAAGGTAAAATTTTTTAACTCTTGGAGGACATGATAGGTGTTTATGCAAATACAAACCTAGACTTGGAATTAGGTAAACACATAATGTTATGAAGATATCACAACTCCTTGTAGATTTAAATATTTAATTATAAATGTGTGAAAGTTATTTTCAGGGGAGATAATTGCATAAGGAGGACAATTTAAGTCGAGCAAGGAAAATTATAGGAAGTTCTATATATGAGAATCAACTTTTTAAAAATTATACAGTATGATACACATTACAAACTACCACAAATCATCAATATATAGTACAATGAAATACCACACATTAAACTGTCAACTCATTACCCAGACAAAGAGATACAGTAGTGCATATTTTGGAAGGCCATCTTATATTTTCTCCCTGTAACTAGCAACTCTAAAAAAATGATGGAGATCAGAAGTCAGTCTCAACAGGAAAAGTTGATGGCTCCTAGTGTGAAGAGCTGAGTTCAGTGCCCAGAAACTAAACGGTGGAAGAAAAGATCTAACTCTCAGAAGATGTCCCCTGACTGCACCCATGGCATCCATGTATAAACACACACACACACACACACACACACACACACACACACACACACACA
>CAJQZJ010004748.1:9538340-9554086 GCA_907164525.1 Lophiomys imhausi | reverse complement strand
ACACACACACACACACACACACACACACACACACACACACACACACATAGAAGGGGGTAGCATTAACTCAGCAGGAATACACATAAAAATGTTTAAAGTCATTTGCTCTTTTCATTGGCAGTGTACTTAAAGTTATAGCTTATTGTTTAAAATAATTACAATTCCTTATCAATTATGCTCAATATACTTTTCTAAAATTCTAAATATATAAGATTTCATGAAATATTAAGTGAAATAAAATAATTACTTAGAGGGATGTAGAGGGACATTACACAGTCCCCCTTAAAGAAATGCAATGTTTTCTTGAGAAATCTAGATGATAAGAACAAGTTCTGGACGGAGTGATTGGAGGCAAACATTTTAAAACAAAGTAACACAGACTGCAAATATAAATACAACCAACAACTCACAAATACAAGTTTGTGTTAAAGAAGTCAAGTAATAAAGATTTATATGTCTTATGACTTCATAAAGACTGAGACAGATAGAAACAAATCTTCATTAGCAGACATGAGGAGAGTCCTTAACTGGGACACTTGGAGAAGGAGATGGAAAGGTATGGTGGAATTCATTTGGGGGTTATAGGTGTAAGCTGGGCTTCTGGAGGTCTTTCAAGGCTTTAATTTCTCAGTATGTGTAAAACTTGTGTAAGTGACAAGATTCGCACATCATTGTTTGAACATAGTATCTGTGCGTACTCTACATACCTACTGTAATTTTTAGTTATATTCATAATATGAAATAGATGTCCTCATTTTAGACACCTTCCAAATAGTTCACTTTTCTATAATTTCCAAATTATGATAGAAACCTATCAATTATAGACTACAATGCATACAACATTTTTTTCAAATGTGACTTTTTTATAATCCATTCTTACCTAATGAAACTAAAGCTGGTAATGAACCCTGGGTCTAAGCAGGTTAGTGCAGAAACACTAGAGGCAAGTTGATAACTAGAGTAGCTACTAGGTGATTAACTTGTGGGTAGCATATACAGTGTAAATATAGTGAATCAAAGACTGAACAGAAGAATACAATGTGCCTTCTGCCTGTGTTATTCATGGTGGTATGCAATTTAATCTTGTTTTTGTCTGTAGATAATGAAAACTATGGAAAATTAATTATAAATAGTGTATGATGACTATTTTAGTAATATCAAAAGTTCTCCTTTAGGACTGAATACTTGCCATGTAGCTATTAGATATCCTTCAGTGCTAAAATTAATTATATTACTGTGTGTTTATAACATATTGAATATGTTTTTGATGTTCTCATTCTAGTGATGCTTACCTATTTATGAATAGAAGACCTTCACAATCATTTCTCTAAAGTTAAATCATGAGGAGCCATTATTTTTGTGGGGAAAAAGAAAAAAATATACCTTCAACAAAGTTTGAAACTCTTACACTGAGACTACTATTTACCATCAGGTAACCATGCCTTGAGAAAACAGTGGGAGAGAGAAAATCAGCATGAAGAATCAAGAAATTACCCAGGATGACAAAGAAGAAAGCATCATTTAGAACACACATGGTGAGATTTATAGCACTTCACTTAATGGTGAAAATTTAACTATGAACTGTGTAATCCCAATTTTATATAAACAAAAATTGATTTTAAAATGATTAAATATCTTGTTCAAGGTGAGGTAAACAAAGAATGGCAAAAATGTTTATAAGACAAAATAGAAAGCATTTTGATGACTTTAATATCAAAAGGAACATAGAGTAAGACATTAAGAAGTTTCACCTCCATATTTTCTTTTATTTTAAAAATCTTTTTGTTTATCTATCTATCTATCTATCTATTTATTTATTTATGAGTTTTGAGATAGGGTTTCACCCTGTAGCTTTAGCTACTCAGAAACTTACACTTTGGACCAGGCTGTCATTGAACTTAGAGACCTTCCTGTCTCTGCCTGCCAAAAAAGTTGGCATTGAAGGTATGTATTATCATGCCTGGCTTAACCTCAAGGGTTAATAGAGCAAAACATACCCTAAAATTTACACTGATCTAATCAGTAAATGCATACATTTATACTTACCTTATTATGTAGGAAAGTAACTAAGCATCAGGAGTATAGTTTATTTTCTCCCAATCTTGTGGAACTAATCCTAATTTTATAGACATGCAGGTGACTGATGTCCAAATAATTTATCACTGTCTTGGGCAGTGAATCTGAGAAGTGCTGCTAGTAGAACCAGCATAACTCTCTAGATAAGTGTACTAAATGCACCTGAGTTTCATGAAATTATGAGATATTGTTACTTGGAACATATTCAGGAATATTTGAATATTGTACTATATAATGGGATTAAGTTAAAGGCTCTCTTCAATCTGGTATCATATGGACGCCTTTGTAACCTAATTGCAATGTCTTCCTTGTAGGGAAGGAATGCATTCTGCCTGACTTGGTGCTTCTCTATTTCCTTGAATCTGTTGAACATCTATATTGTTCTTAATAAAATATTAACAATGGTGTATTTGATTCTTAGGGGTGCCACGCCAGAGTATCACAAATTGAATAGCTCAAAACAATAAAGAATGATTTTCTTGTAGTTCTAGAGACTGTATGTTTCAAAAACTAAAGTTGGCAAAGACAAAGAGATTCATCCAATGTCTCATCTAGTTTCTTTATGTTTGGTGGCAATATTTCTTGGATTTCAATGCATAACTATCATCTCCATCTTCATTGTTACATGCATTATATTTATCTATTTTATCCAGCCATCTTCTATGGACACTGATCATATTGTAGGAGTTCAGCTGACTTCCATCTGAAACTGTCTTTCCCAATCCCAACTGTAATGAGGTTATTTCCAAATAAATTCATATTTTGATATAAGTAGGACTTGATATTGTGATATCACTTTAGAAGAAATAATATATGATCCATAATGAAAGGTACGATCTCTGGTTTGATGGAGTGAGATTTAAGAATTTCATCACCTATGTTATCAAATTGTAACCAGAAGTGGAAAATGATTTATACCAGTTACTTTTTTTTTGGTTAGTGCTAAGGAAATATTAAAGTATTTTAACAAATGTTTATGCATAGGATAGTCATGAGCATGCTGACCTAGGAGTTTATATGTGCTATTTGTACTACATAGTTTTGGTTTTATTTTTGGTCCAATGGAAAAAAATGTCTTGGGTACAAGAAATTTATTTGTGCATATGTGAAGGAGTCGTATACCTGGATCATAGGATATATTTATTTTTAGTTATTTGAGGATTCTCTTTACTGATTTCCAAAGTGGCATCACAACTTTGCATTCCCATAAACAGTGAATGAGTGCTTTTCTATCTTCACAGTATTGACAGCATTTGTTGACAGCTGTTTTGTTGATCTTAGACATTTGGACTGGGATGATATGACATCTCAATGTTGTTTTAATAAGATTTTTCTAAATTGCTAAGGAAAACAGAATACCACTTTTGTGGTATTTATTAGGCATTTTTATCTGTATATTCAGAATTCTACATTTAGATCATTTGAAGTCATTTGTTTGTTTAACTCCTTTTTAGTTCTGAATATTAATCCATCTGTCAGATATATAGCTGGAAGATTCTCTCCCATTTTGTGGATTTTGTCTTCATTCGATTGTTTTTTTTTCTTTGCTGCACATAAACTATTAATTTTTATGATACTTGTTGGCTTTCAATCCTGGGAAACTGGAGTTTCTTTCATAAAATTCTTGCCTACACCTATAACTCTAGGGTATGCCCCCTTTTTTCTAGTAGTTTTAGCATTTCAAGTCTCAAACTGAATTCCTTGATTTGAGCTAATTTTTGTACGGGGTGATAGATTCAGGTTGAATTTCATTCTTCTACATCTGCATATCCAGTTTGTTCAGCATAACTTATTGAAGTTATTATATTTTAATCAGGTCTATGTATTTTACCTTTTGTCAAATATCATAAGGCTGTAGTTATAAGAACTCATGTTTGCATGTTTTATTTTATTCTATTGTATATATGTCTGTTCTTGTGCTATTACTTTATTGTTTAACAATAACTCTTTAATATATCTTGAAATCTGGATGTCTGAAATGGAATTTTGTGAAAAAAATATACTTATGACCAGATGAATAGTCTTTTTAGATTCAATATACTTCAAGTGTGCTGTCTTTTATGCATTCATTTGCCTATAATTTATTATCTTCTACTTTCCCTTTAAACATGGATGAAATTGGCTACTTTTTGATGATGACTTTGACAATGAAAGAAGCATTAGGGATTGATTGCATCGGGATTGCTAGTTCTAGTACATAAGATACAAGTTGAGTGTGATGAATTTGAGTAGCACGTGGTTTAGTCCAAATTGTATATATTTATACAAGACAAACAATTATATAAAGAAAAGGTATAAAATGTCTAGCATATTCCTGTGTTAAATCGCAGTAAGAAATCGTTGGGAAAAAGGAAGACAAAAATTTTTTCAGAAAACTTTGTTATTTATATTTTATGAAAATACTTTCATGTTACCCAGACTGACTGGGGTGTTATTGAAATTAGGAAGGTTTAAGATTGTTAGTTGTAGACTCTGTCTCAAGAATAATTAATAATTTGCCCTGTGAATAGAATATGCTTTTGTATGCATAGAAATAACACTTATGAGTGGAGAGGGTGAACTGATATCACAGATACTTGATAAATGTCAAACAAAAGTGAAACCTAAATCTTACTATTTTATCCTTCCAGGCTCATCTTAATATTAAGAATAAAATTTGACCAACCAATATAACTCTCATAATTATGGCGTATTTATTTCTGTTGTTTTGTGTTGTATTTACTGTTATAAGAGAAAGAACCATTTGTTGGGCAGAAAGGGGGAGCTGTTGGGGGGGAAGAGGGTGGAAGAGTGGGACGGGGGGGGGAGTAGGGAAGGGATTGTGACTGAGATGTAACATGAAGAAATAAAAAATAAATTATATAAAAAAAAGAATGAAATTCGGAGAGTGGCTGTAAGTGGTATGCGGTCTTTTACTAATTATTTAACCTGGTCATCATAATATAATATATGTTATATAGACCATAATGATGACATTAATATAGGCTCTAAATTATAATTTTGCAAAGAAAAGACAAAGTGATGGTTTCAATAAGATATCGAGTGAGTGAGACTTTATTAATGTTGTCAGGAAACACGGGGTTGTTTTTGGACATATGAGTAACTATCTCTTAATTTTGATATGCATATCATTAAAATTTTAAACCCAATTTACTCTTCCATTCCTTTTTCCTCTGCATATTCATCATTGTGTGGAGCTGGCCTGTGGAGATTTCTGTTAATGAGTAAATCAATTCAACAATCTGTTTTTGAGAAGTGACATGAAAACAGTTGGAAATTCCACAAATCTTATTAAAACTGTGTCTCTAAATAATTTTTGTAAAGAAATCACATTATTTTGTTCTGAATTTTATTTCAAGCTTTATTTAGTTAATGTAATCATTATCCTTCTTACTTCATTTCAAAGACACAAGACTTGCATGTATCTAAATTGCTTTCCTGTTTGGGAAGGGTCAGAGTAGGCAGTGGGTTTTGTTTGTTTTCTGTTGTCATTTCCTAAGTTTTCTAAAACTGGTCAAATTATATTTTGTTCTATTTTATCTTTCTGTCATTCTGATCTCTCACTGTGCATGTATGCCACAGTGTGCATGTAAAAGTCCAGAGGCAACTTTAGGTGTTCGATTCTTACCTTCCACCTTGTTTCAGATGGAGTGTCTTTGTGGTTCTTCCCCCAAATACATTGGGCTAGGTGGCCATTGGCTTCACGGGATTTTCCTGCCTCTCTTTCATCCCAAGTAGAAATAGTAGGCTTATAAACATCTGGCTTTTGTGTAGGATCTGGGGATTTAAACTCAAGTCCTCAAATTTGTGTGGATAGCACTTCTACAAGATGATTCATCCACCTCAATACTTGTATTATTTAAAGTAATAGGTTACTTAGTTCTCAGAACCATTTGCCTGGTCTTTTTGCTTGTAAAATGTGGCTTCTGGTTGTGTTAGTTTCTACACATCAATGTTGATGCCAGATTATTTTCTGTCTGCTGCTTGAGTGAAACTTAGTGCATATAATGTTCAGATTTTTTATTACTCTTATTTTTCATAACAGTTTTACTGAGTTGAAGCACAAAAGGATTAATATAGCCTGGAGAAGATTAATCAAGACTTTCTCATATCACTGAGCACATATGGGTGTAGAGATGTGTCAGTGACATTACCAGAGTTTCTCCTGGCTAACATTGGTGGGAAAATGATTTGTCTTCTTTCTCTAATACTAAATTTGCCATGCACATATAGCGAGGCACTGTGAAGCAATATTTTAAAATTTTAGCTTCATCCTATTATTATAGATTATACTAATTAACATTTCCCAGTGGTACACTATGTTTTATTTTCATTGTAAAACCATCAACCAAAGATCTGAATAACTGCACACATATAATCATGCAAATAAGAAATTCCTTTTATCTTACAAATAGTTATAAATCATTATTTTTATCTTGTTTATGCTGTGTCAATTCTTTTTTCTTTAACAAGTAGCAATGTTGGGTAGGTGTGCATGTCAACCTGGTATTTATTTTGCTTTACAACACCCTTCTTCAAGGTTATCTTTTTGAAATTTGATTACTGTCTTATGTTCATTATCACACATTAAGATGCAAAATAAGAAATTTCATTAAAACTGTCCATTAACACATACAATGTACTTTGATCAAGTGCACTGTCTTGTGTTATTTAGAGAAAAAAATAACAAATGCTTATATACCCCAAATAGGTGACCTATTACATACCAAGATATCAATTTCCCTAAAGTCCAGACCAGTGAACCAGGAGTTTATTCAGGTTATTTACATGGGGATTAATAACTAAAAGGCAGCTGCTTCCCTGGAAAGCCCTTCCTAGCGTGAGTGATGACTCACTATAGCTCTGTCCATAGAGCTCCTGGCATGATGAACTGGCAGCACCACCAGTAGGCAGGTCAGAGAATTGACTTTCCACAGCAATGAGTCACTGCTTGCTTAACCTTTGGTGGGGCCTTATGTAATTCTCAGGCTTCATGAAGTTATAAGTTTTGTTTATGTCCTGAGTCTCATAAACCTGCCTTCTCCCCTCAGGAGACAATGTTTCTTTTCAGGAGAAACTGTGCAACTTGCCCTTTACCACTCTTTCTTATTTGTACTTCTTCTTGTACCGTTACCCTCCATGACCTGAATATTCTTACTTGGTTTTTGTTTGTCTGTTTTTGTCTTATTTGCACACATTATTTACCTAGACAGCTCACATATATGTGAAAACAAAACAAACATGATGCTGGTCTTTGTGAAACTGACTGTTTCATTTAGTGTGATGATCTCCAGTTGCATTCATTTTCCTAATAGCAAAATAATTTTGTGTTATTTATGATTGAAATGAATCCTTCCATGTATAGGAGGCTAACTTCATGACCAGCTATGGCAAATTACATTATAATTGACATGGGTGTGCAATGTCCCTATTCTGACCACACTTTATTCTTTTAGCTATGGACCCAGAATTTCAATGACTGTGTCACATGAAAGATCTATTTTGTAACTTTTTGAACAAGCTTCATACTGGATAACCCACCTTCTTTTAATAGTGAATAAAAGCCAGTTTCCTTTCATATTGTCTTCCACCACTTGATGATCATTTCCTGTTGTTTCCATATCATAATTTCAATATTTCTTCTACCTCTTACTATGTTTTGTTAAAACTAATATCTTTAAGTTTCCTAGTTTTTTGTCACTTATTGACTCTTGTCAATATACATACATACACACACACACACACACACACACACACACTCATATATATATATACACACACATATGCATTAAGAGATTGGTGATTATATGAATATTTTGAATGTTCTCTGAATCACTTATTCTCAATTTATCAAAAATAATGTCAAGGAACAAATATCGGGAAATTCTTCTACTATGGTCGAAGTCTGGCATTATTGGAAAGGCCCTGATCTGGGGATAACCCAGACCCTCTCTCTGAGGATGTCACATAGCCCTCAGGGAAATTACAGGTCCAACTCTTTGTTCCAATAAGAAACCAGCTCAGAAAGGACCTGGAAAATACCTCCCCATCCTAATGAAATATCTCTGTACCTTAAGTTTTCAACAAATGACCTTTGTTCATGCCTCTGACCATACCTGAAGTTCTTCTCATAACCACCCCATACCAGTAGGATAATTAGGTGCTTTGTTCCCCTTCTAAGGATAGGACCATGCTGCTGTATGTAAATGAAGTATACCTGGCACTCCTAACTAAAGTGAATCAAACTCGTTCATTCCCAAACCCTTCCTACTGACCAAGATTTGTAATCTCCCTCTTCATGAAATAAACTCTCTCTCTCTCTCTTTCCATTCCTCCACCATGATTGTCTGAAACTTGCTGTTTATTTATTTATTTTTTGTTGGTAAAGAAGGGCCTTCTTCCTCAATATTGGAGAAAGGTCTTGTATATTGTCTCTTAGAGGCTGATTTCAGTGCTCAGAGAACTGGTTACTACCCTTTCTGAGGCACTCCCTGATTGATTAATAAAAGTCATTGATGGTCAATTAATGGGGCAGAAACAATGGGGCAGAAACAGTATAGGAAGGTGGAACTTCCTGGGAGGAATTTAGAAACCCTGGGATTACATAGAGAAAGCTGGAAGCAGAAGGAAGTCTTTTTTTTTTTTTTTTTTGGTTTTTCGAGACAGGGTTTCTTTGTGTAACAGCTCTGGCTGTCCTGGACTCACTTTGTAGACCAGGCTGGCCTCGAACTCACAATGATCCACCTGCCTCTGCCTCCCAAGTGCTGGGATTAAAGGCGTGCGCCACCTCGCCAGGTCAGAAGAAAGTCTTGGTGTGACCTCCGAAGGCACAGCAAGCTACATGGCTGGTTGGGATTACATCATTGAGTTAACTTAGATAAGCTAGTTGAGAGTCTCCCCAGCTAAGGCCTAAGCATTGAAACATTAAAAGATCTTGGTGTATTTAATCATTTGGAAAAGGACTGTCATTTGTCTCAGGTCTTATCAATAAAGGCCTTTTGCCACAGGTCTCTAGCTAAGGCAAGCCTATAGGCCCTTCATCAGGCCACCACCGGCTGCTCTACAGGCCTAATATAACAGTATATATTTATTAATAAATATATCAGTAAACAGAGCTTTGGTTTCTGGTAGTGAAGGCCACCCTTGGTCCTGGGCCTTATCCCCAGGTCAGGTCAGGCTGCCAGCTAAGGTGAGTCAGACCTGACAGTCTCTGCCTGCCAGCTGTTCCACCAGCCTAATTTGACAGTTTATAGTTATTAATAAATATATTTGTTAACTAAGTTTCAGTTTCGGTTGTGCCCAAAGTCAGTAAGGCATTATGGGTAACTTGGCTTTGAAAACAGTAGAGGGAACTGCAAGTTTTGAAACTACAACACATATTGTTGACAAAATGGCAATAGTTGTAGCTGGTTCTATCCTGTATTTCAATGAGGAGGGATATTTTATCTTGTTCTCTTTTTTTCTCTATTATTGGCTTATCACAAGCATGAAGCTCAATAGAAAGTTTGTCAATGCAGAATGAGTGGTTTAAAAACATCTGCCAGGGTTAGAGACTGAAATTGGGAAACAGGAAGGGTTGCAACACACATCCACACATCGTGACCTTATTCTGCACCATGCACTTTGGCCTCCAGGTCTGCACAGCCACTGCTTGCACCAGCAGAGGACCAGGCAGGTAATATTGTTAACATGGAACCAAGTGTGCCCCCAGAGGAGCTGCTTGGTATTACATAGTCAACAATGGGTTTTCCAGTTATGCTTCAATTTAGGCCTGGTAATAACGACTGTCAAGCCAATCAGGAGTTAACATGGCATCCAATAGGCATATTGGATTTAAAGAGATTTTAAGAGTCTATTGTTTCTTATGGAATGCATTCATCATTCATTAGACAAATGTTAAGTAATTGGGCTATACAAGATAGAGTCATTCACCAATATTGGAAGAGATTGATGTCAGCTATAGTAGAAGATACAATGGTTATCATGGTGGAGGCATGAAGCCTCAAAATTAAAACAACAGAATATAAAAAGGGGAATAAATATTATAAAAGATGAACTGCTTGGTGAGGGACATTATGCTGATTTAAATTTGAAGATGCTGTGATAGAACAATGTTGTGTTACAGCTCTAAGAACTTGGGATATGGTTGCTGATGCCAGGAAAAGATCTACTTCTTCTACTGAGATAAAACAAGGTCCTTAAGGAAATCTCAGACTTTTCAGGGAGATTGACTTCAGCTATGGAGAGAACTCTATCAAACCCTGATGTCAGACAGGAGTTGATAAATGCTGAATGTCAAAGAGTAATTAGACCACTGGAATCTTGAGAAGTCCCAATTGATGAGTGAATAAGAGAAACACCTGATACTGGTTTTTCAGGAGTATCAGGTAATATCATAGTGCAAGTTTTTGCTGGAGGTCTTAATTGCTGCTTTAAATGAGGTGAACTTAGTCATTTCTGCTATATTGTATGGCTGAAACCTCTAGAGCTTGAACTGACTTCAGAGCTCGAAATGACAGGTTTCTTGACTCCACAGAACATGTTTGTAAAAGGGAATGAGTGTTATCTAGTAACAATGGAATGTCCAGGCTTCCAGGATTTTAGAGTACCTTTGGAAAAGGTAAACACTGCTCCCTGGATTGTAGGTCCAAAAGGGACATTGGAGGTAACTTCTTGAAGGGAAATGAAGGGAGGGGACTGTTGGTTCAAGGTCCCACAGCAAAAATTATGAGCAGTCTTCCCTTAGCCAGCCAGAAGGTCACAAGCAGTCAGGAAAAACAAAATTAACTATTGCCAATCTTTTGCATGCTACTGAAGGCAGTGCAACTTTAGATATGGCCACAGACAAGTCTATTACATTATCCCAAACAGTTGAATGTTATAAATTAACCATTAGTTTTTATGGTCCTTTACTATCAGGGACAGTAGGATTAATATTTGGAAGAAGCTGATTAACTTCTCAAAGATTTATTGTGTATCCAGGCATTATAGATGGAGATTGGCCTAATAAAACAGTTTATAGTTATTAATAAATTTGCTAATAAAGCTTTGTTTTCAATTGGCCTGCCAGTCCTACAGGTCTCCCACCACAGACCTCCAGCTAAGGTGAGCCCACAGGCCTTCAGCCAGGCCACTGTTGGCTGCTCTGCTGGCCTATATATAACAGTTTATCTTTCTTAATGCATATATTTGTTAGCAGAGTTTTGGTTTCAGGTGTCGAAAGGCCACCACAGATTTCAGGCCTCTAGCTGCTCTGCTGGCCTAATATAAAAGTTGATTGTTATTAATAAATAAGTGTGTTAACAAGGATGCTGTTTCCCATCCCAGAAGAATTCATCACTAGATCTGGCTGCCTAAGCCAAGCTCCTGCCACTGGGAACCAGAACTCACTTTGGGGTGTCCAGGGCACAAACTAGTGCCTCCACTTTGTCACTGTTGCCACCCTGGTAGTCACCTGTGAAGCTGGCTGAGGCACCTAAATTCTGCTGTTTCTCCTGTGCTCCCTGCTAGCCATCCTGCTCACCTATGCATGGGGGTAGTTTGCTGGCTCTTCCCAAAGCAGCCTCCAGATCTGCCTGAGGTAAGTTTGTCTCCCCAGGAGCTTCCATTGCTCTCACACACCATCCACCACAGCGCTTACCTGCAGTGGTCACAGTGCTTACCTGAAGTAGCTTTTGCTGGTTGTTCCTGAAGCACCCACCAGATTTGACTGAGCCAAATTAGACTCCTGAAATCATCTTGGTCCTGGAGTTGTAGATCCTTCAAACTGCCTGGCCCTGCACTGGTAGCTAAAAGAGCTTGACTTTTCACTATGCACAGACAGGGTTTCTCTCTCCTGCATGCTTATTATAAGAGCTTTAACACTTTATAATGGAGATTGTTCTTTCTCTTGCCTCTCCAGGATATCCTGTGGCATGCATCCCATTCTGTTTTTCAACCTTTTCTGTCCAGAAACTGATATAGCCCAGGCCTTCTGGCAAAGAGGAATATACTTTTGGCTTGGTGCCTGATAAAGACCTAGCTTCCCAAGAGAGTACCTGAAAATACACCAACAGGACCCAGAAGATGCAGAACAACAAACAAATCAATTTATCCTTGTCCTTTTTTGTATCTTTTCTACTTTTACATCTGATTTTATGATAAGACAAACAACATTTGTATTATCACATCAGAAGAATATTGCTTTTATAATCATTCATGTCATGATTTCCAGAGGCTTTTTGTTTTCGTTTGTTTTTTTTTCTCATTATAGCAGCTTTAACTTTTTATCTGGTATATTATTAACTATGATCCTTTGAAGGACATCCTTTTGTATGTCTTGCAGTCCATAATTAAAATGTCATTATATGACTCTTTGATTTTCATTTCTCTTCAATTAATTTTGCTTTAATCTTAATTTTTAATCAATAAGCTTTCCTTACATGTTCAACACATACATCATATTCCATTAATACAGATGGTGTCTCACTTTCCTAAGAACTTACAACTCATTCAATGTTGTGATATTTGTCATTAAACCTACTTGGGGTGACCCCAGTGCACAGGAATATTGTCAAGCACATGTTTTCAAAAATACTTATTTTTCACTTGAAGCACATATACTTTGAAGGATCTGGGAGAAAGTGTGTGTGTGTGTGTGTGTGTGTGTGTGTGTGTGTGTGTGTGTGTGTGTAAATTTAAGGGCTGGTGTCTGAGTAGGTAGTTATGCCTAGTAGCTAGCTATATGCTCTGAAATTTGAAATGTCATCTACTGAAAAATAAAGAACCTTTTTATGTTTGTTTATATATTGATATGAACCTGTTGTACTTAGTATATCCAAAATTCAGGAAAGAAAACTCAAGAAGTTCACAGCAAAAGCTTCTGCAATGTTTTAGACATACACTAGGTGTCTCCAGTTTCTTACCCAGATTGAGAAAAGTACAATTAATCATACTCACATAGACCTTGATGATAAATGATGAGAAAAAATGCTCAGAAGTTATTCAAATTATATTTGATTATATGTAAAGTTGACAAAAGAAGCAATTTAGATTTTATGAATTGTAACTTAATTTTTATGGATAAATTATTTTAAACAAGTAGACATAATTTAGAACTCAATCACCAATAATTTAGTCCCAGCTTTCTGAACATGCAAATGTTTATACAAAATTCTTGCAAAATAATAAATCTATACTTGATTTAACAAATGATGATTATGGGATATTAATGTATTTCATATTTTAAATATTTTAAAATCTCTTGTTAAACTGATTAAAATTAGGAATTTTTATTCCACTGCCATTATGACAATTATAGTGATCAAATTCATAACTATATGAAAAACTGAATTTATGTTAGTCATGACAGCTGAAAAACTGCCATAAAGAGTAAATGTTGACTGGGAAAAAGAGGAAATCAGAATGCTCAGAAGTGAAGCTAAGGGTCTTTTTCACTCTAACACAGATATAAATACTAGTGTTTATATAGTTAGTTGATACATGAGAAAAATATTTTACAAGAAAATAATAAAGTCCAAATAAAAAGGTTTTTATGGGTTGCTATTCTTTAAAAAATAATACACATATTGCAACCTAAATAAAGCATTATGTATCCTCATTATTGGAATTGTCAGATTTAATTATTTTATATTTCTAGATCAAAATGGACCATACTAATGTAGGGAGTAGAACCCAACTTTGTGCATGATTTCTCTTTCAAAATTTAGATCTTTGGCAGGTATTTCATTAGGGTAAAATCATAGTCAGTGTTTAGTGTGTAACACTACATTGCCTTCTAGAGGAATGCTCCAAGATGTTTCTGTTTGAATCAATTATTTCAGATTGTCATTGCTTCTTTTATCTGAAGTAGATATGATTAACAAGATGAAAGAAAGAACATATACATATATATGTATATTCATGCCTACATTAGAACCACTCATCTTTTTTTAAGTGAAACCTATTGATTTAAGAAGTATAACTATATACTTGGAAATTTTCTTTAAAATAGGTCAGAGGCGGGATCCAAGATAGCGGTGGCCTGCGTGGATGTATTTTGATTTCAGGGTTAACAATCACAAGGCGGTGAGTGTTGCAGGATGCTGTACAAATGGCATGACCCCTTCTAAATCTCACCCAGCTACCCAGGGACCACTGAGAGTCCCTGGGCAGGACGCTCTTTCCCACTCTCAGACACACAAGGAAGCCGCTGGACATGGGAATCGGGACCACCCATCCCCCAACAGGAGAGACTCCCAGTAAGTTCCAATCTAAAACCCAGTGGGCAGATTCAGATCCCACGCAGAGACATTCCCCACACTGCTGGGCACCCCTAGGTCTCCCACAGACAATCCAACTACCTGGCGAAGGGTTGTGACCCTTGGAAGTGAGTATAGCTTGGCTGCAAAGTGCCTTCAGATCGCAGATCACAACACCACTGCTGTGACGTCACTGGCCAGTTTCCAAGACCTGGGAGGGGCAAGGATATTGGGGCTGAAGGGCAGGCAGATTTATCCACTACAGGAACCAACCCTGGGCAAACTGCGAGATATTTGAAATGTCATATATCGGATTTTGTACTAGTACTGGCCCTTCTGGCAGGGAACCAGAACTTACTTGTACACAGCTCCACCACCTGGACAAGTTAGGTCTCCACCTAGGAGGTGGGGCTGAATGACTCACCTTATAGGGGTAGAGTAAGGCAACTCGAATCCTACACCAAAGCGCTCCCTTTGGACCCAAGTCCAGAAGACAGCAAAAAAATTCCTCATGGCCAGAGGCCCCAGACAAAAAAAAAAAACAGAGTGAAATGTCTCCAACAAAAGAAAGCAACGCTATTCCATCAAGCCCGAACTACCACACCACCACTGAAACACATGAAAATGATGACAATGCTACATTATGGAAAGTGATAGAGTCCCTTCAAGAAGAACTTAAATCTATGAAGGAATTCAAAGAAGCCACAATTTTACAAGTCAAAACAACGAATAACACCATTAAAGAGCTCCAAGCCAAGGTGACCAAGCTTGAACAGGAAAAGAACACTGCAATGAAAGATTTCCAGGCAAAAACAAGCAAACTGAAGAAGGAAATATACAAAACGAACAATATCATTCAAGACATGAAAATAGAAATGGAAACAATAAAGAAAACACAGTCAGAGTTAAAAGAGGAAATGGAGAATCAAGGGATGTGAGTATCAAAAATAGGATGCAAGAGATGGAAGACAGGATCTCAGGCATGGAAGATTCGATGGAAGAAATCAGTACAACATCCAAAGAAAATGAGAAAGCTAAAATATCTCTCACCCACAACATCCAAGAAATCAAGAACTCAATGAAAAGATGGAACCTAAGAAGTATAGGTATAGAGGAAAAAGAAGACTCCCAACTCCATGGTCCAGGAAATATCTTCAACAAAATCATAGAAGAAAACTTCCCAAACCTAAAGAAAGAGATGCCAGTAAAAATCCAAGAGGCTTACAGAACACCGAACAGATAAGATCAGAAAAGAAACTCCTCTCGCCACATAATAATAGGAACTCCAAAATGTAGAGAACAAAGAAAGGACATTAAAAGCTGTAAGAGAAAAAGGCCAAGTCACATACAATGACAGACCCATCAGAATCACACCTGACTTCTCCTCAGAAACTTTAAAAGCTAGAAGGGCCTGGATGGATGTCCTACAAG
>CAJQZJ010004748.1:9489755-9537940 GCA_907164525.1 Lophiomys imhausi | reverse complement strand
GGAAGTTGCCCTGAATCATCATGTGGCTGTGGAAGGACACATATGTCTGATGTTCTTCCTTGATCAAGGAAAGATTATTACTTTTTCACCAAGTCTAAAGCTAATGTAGTCTTTCTTATCCACTGGGAGACTTTCCTTTCTAATCCTATTGGGCTCCTCCTCCTGCTATTCCACTCTCTCTACTTTATTTCCTTCATTCTCTTCCTCAGTCTCTTCTCTTTTTATCTATCTACTTTTCCTTTAACAAGACTGATGAACTGAGGGGCTCGATATGTAGGGGCTCCCTTCATCCAAGGAGGAGAGGAGGGAGTGCCAAGAGAGTGTGTGTGGGGAGGAATAGGAGGGAAGGAGGGAAGGGGCTGCAGTTGTGATGTAACTTAATAAATAAGTAAAAAGAAAACTAAGAATACAATTCTTTATTACACAAAGTTTTATGTTAAATGAATAGAAAGTTTGGTTCATTATAATATGTTTATTCTTAACTGTTTTTTTTTGTCGTACTTTGACAAATGCATTGATTTGTACATGAAGATCTACTCTTTTCTTTATGATCCCAGCTCTCAATAATTGTATGTGTAGTTGTTGTATGATTACATATTTTATTTAAATATAAGAATAAACAACTTGAGGTTTTTTATGTAGGTCAATCAGTACATAAAGTAAAACTGTTTTATCACTTCTTCAGTCTTTTGTAAAAATCTTTTCTTGAAGAAAGAAAATGTGATTCGGGTGTGACATCAAAAAAAAAAAACACATTGAAACAAAACCTCAATAGGTGATTCTAATAGCCCAATGAGACCAACTGGGGCTGACCATTAATTGACTATGGAATAATGATATTAAAAATAATAATGATAATGATGATTATGATGAAAAGGACAGTGATGACGATGATGATGTTGATGATGAAATAAAGTTAGAGGAAAGGTGTAACCGAACTTTTAAATTATTATTTATCACTTATTTATTTATTACTAAATTCACTTATAACAAACACCAACAATTTCTTAACTATTAATCCTATAAATTCTTACAACCCCTTTAACCTATCCATTAAACCTATTGATAATTATTTTTCTAACCTTTTAGAATGATACAGTCTCTGGGGCAGGTCCTCAGTCGTCAGGAACACAGCCTTTGTTGTAGATTCTTTAACGCACTTAGCAGTCCTTTTTCTGGATCTCTCAGATGCAGGTTCGTCAGGGTAAGTTGGTTATTGCAGTCTCACCTTAAATAAGGCTTCAAGCTTTCTTCTCTGTGGGAGACCCCAGCCATCTGCAGGCCAACTTACTTCTTTTGAATCAGGAACTCAGCTTCTCTGCCTCAGTCCTTAAAGCCAGGCACAATTTCCTTTAGGCCACTGTTCAGACAGATCAAACCCCTCTAGGCAAAAGCTGAGCCACAGGGTTTAGTCCTTGGCCTTGTGGTGTCTTGCTCAGGCTTTCTTTGCTCACCAGCTTCTTTCTGCTTCAGGGAAATCTGGCCGTCAAATGATGGCCAGCACTTTTTTCAGCAGGACTCTTGGAGCTCTCTAGCATCAGGGGCCTCTTCTCCTTCTGGGCTCCATGCACTGTCCTTAAATAGGGGGGAACTCTGTTTCAGCTTAATTTGGGCTCCGCCCACTTAGCAGCTGAAAACAATGTCAGGCCAGATACTTTGTTTCTTCAAGTCCATTAAGTCTTTCCTGTTTTCCTGACTTCAACCTTGTTTTTCAGTCTACTAAGTCTCCTATTTGTTTCCTGTTTTTAGTCCACATGCTGATAATGCTCTTCATGCCCCGAATTAAGAGACAGTATCAGAAACCCCTATATATTTTCTAAATCTAATTTATCTAACCCCCTACAGAAAGGTTCTTTCAAGGGTTCTGGGGGATGTTGGACAGAGTTAACAGGGGTGGATAAGATCAAAATTCATGTGTGCATGTATAAAATTTTCAGCCACTCTCTGGAATTTTTAAAAAGTAAATAGAAATATTATTTATAAAAAGGTGTAGTTCTGTGGGAGCTATCCTTAACTGAGTCATAGATATAAAGGAAGATGAAGTTTACCATGGTTCTTTTTTATTATTCTTTTTTTAATGTTCATTTATTACTTCAAATTACAACTCCATCAGAGTGCCCTCTTTCCACCCATCCCGGTTCCATTATTCCACCTTCGCCTCCTTCTCCCACCCATCCCACTCCTTCTATGTGATATCTCTACATATCAGCCCCTCTCAGTTCAACAGTCATATGAGGGCAAAGAGCATCCTCTTGCACTAGTGATCTACAGGGTAGCACTTCTAGAGCAAATTGTCCCATTAATAGGTAACAAAATCTATGTTCCTGATCATTTTGGTGTGTTAGCTGTTGGATAGTTATCCTGTACTATATGGCTAAAATCCAATTATAAGTGAATAGATGCCATGTGCATCTTTCTGAGTCTAGGTTGTAAAAAGAAATATGGCTAATTAAACTATTTAACCAACATTTATTATCAGTAATTGGTTTGGTGGCCATTAATCTTTAAGTAGCCATTATAGATGAGCACACAGACACCATGTTGATTTTAGCAAGCCTTGGCCTGAATTGTGCAATCCTAGCCCATCTAAGCTAGCTCTTAATTCTATTACCCAAATATGACCCCATATATACATACATCCCCTTGGACTGCCATTCTCCACGATATGCTGATGTTCCTAGCCATGTAGAATGAGGTTCTTTTTTCTAACCCATGGTGTGTGCCTCCTTCATACTGCTCCTGGCTGAATACCGTCTTCTTCCTGCTGCTGGCTGAAATGCTTTAGTCTTCTGTCTAAAGCACAGGCTTCCTGCTCTAATCTCAAGAAGTCCTACTTTTCTCTGTCTTTGCCCAATCTCAGGCCTCAGCATTTTGTTTAATCAATCAGAGTCAATATAAGTAACAGACAGCAAACAGGACCAATTAATATTTAGAATGCTTAACATTACCCCAACAATTCCTTCCTTTTGTCTAAAAAAAAAGGTTAAATTTGTTAACTCATATAGTAAAACCAATAAGAACAAATATGAAACAATCAAGAAAACCATATATAAAAGTTATGCACATAATGTTTAGCCTATTTGTATCAGGCAATCTTGAAGAAGAAAAAAATCATCTATCTATCCTGGTGTGTCTAAAGTTCTGAACCTAAATAATTTCTTTCATATCCTATATTTATAAACCTAAAGATTCTATTTAGACTTGAAAATATCCTTTCAAATCCTAAACAACTCAATTTCAATTGAATTCTTATAACTATTATGCCTTCAACCCCATCAAAGACATAAGAAGGGATAAAGTTATTATTTGAGTAGGAAGCATAGAAAAGCAGTTTCCAAAAATAAATATGACAGTTTGTTGCCTAAACAGTCCCAAATATCTCTTGATATCATTGGAGAATCATCTTCAGTCTTCTGGCCAAGCATTTATCACAGACTAAATTGTGCAGCAGGAAATAAGTATTTCCCCATTCTGTCTCTGCAGAATCAGACTTACCTGCATTTAAGCTCTGGTCCAACTTTGGACTTTACATAGTCTGTTGAGAGAGCAGAGGCATTTTTTCCCAGTAGGAATATCTCCTGATAGGAGATTTCTTTTTGAGGAATTATCTCCTGATGGGAGATTTCTTTTTGATGCTCATTGTCTTCTTCCAAGTAAAATGGGAGGTGTCAGGGGCTGATTGTCTTAAGTCAAACAATTCTTAAAATAATAAAAAATCTTTAAATGCCATTTTCTGTATGCCTCTGAGGGTTTTGAAGACATCTATTTTATTTATAAATCTATCTAACATCTATCTTCTATCTTTGAACAAACTGAATATTTAAACCACTTACTATCTATGTAACCTATTAGGTCTATTTTGTGATAAATTAAGACTAGTATTTGACATGACCAGAAGCTTGACTGGCCAGTCAACTTGCATTATCCAGACTCCTAAATAGATTGCAATAGAACCCATGATAGGATCGGAAGTAAACCTGTACTTTTAAATAAGCTGTATAGGCACAATACCTTATATAAGAGTTGAAATATACATATTATGTGTCAAAATATAAAATTCTATACTAATTAATAAAAATTAATCTTATTTTTGTATCAATATACAAAATTCCATACCAATGTATCAAAAGATAACCTTATTTAAGAATAACAATAATTTTAATTTTCAGAGCAGATTCAATAATCTATCCTTATATCTTATCATTTCTATATTATATACATATACTCCCCTCTTTTTCTTTTCAAGTTTTTCCCCCTATATAAGAGAGAAAGAAGGATAGAGAAAAGAAAGAAATAGAAAAGTCCTTGAATCTAATCTCCTATATCTTGCTTAATAAGACCATTGAACAATTTGTAACCATTCCCCCTATACAACATCTATCATCCACCACACTTTTGGGAATGGGACATTGCTCTCTTAAAACTGCTTCCTGCTGAATTGGGATGCAGAAAATCTGTTTGGGGGCCCAAATAAAATGGAAAAAATGGTTAATCAATTTAATGGTAACATTTGTTGTCCAGTCTCTATGTGCTCAACAATCTGAATGTTCTGAGCAATTTGTAGTTCGAAGCTGGGCTTTGGTAGGAAAATTCTGTCCTTGAGGCTGGGACATCTCAGCAAGCTGTTTGAAGTTTTTCTTGATGCAGAGTTTTGAGGATAAAGCTATTGAGACATTCTATGAGGCTGGATCATCTGGGTTACTTGTCTTCTTTGGACTCTGGTCCTGTTGTTCTGAAAATATATAATTTCTCACAAGTAACATATAGTTCTGAAATTACCAAAATGACTTGGATGTGCAGGATGCAAACAAAAAAGGAATATTTTCTGTTTTTTGAACAGAAGAAAGATATTTGTAAGTCTCCATTCATGCCATATGAAGGGATAGCATGTAATAGTATTACATATATATGCTATATATAATCTATTTTAAATTGAAAATACAGCATAAGACTGTATAGAGTTTAAGTATTATCCTCTACAGTTGACATAAATTTATTAATTGACTAAAACAGGTTTATTATGTATTGTTCTGGCTTTTTGTAGATTAGGTTGGCCTCAAACTCAAAACTCAATCTGTCTCTGTCTTTGTCTCCCATGTTTTGGGATCAAAGTTATGCATTTATATATTTCTTCTTTCCTTTTCTCCTTTCTTTGGAGATTTAATTTCTATGTGGATATATCCATCCTTATTGAGACAGGGTTTCTCTTTGTAGCTTGGGTTGTCTTGATTTGCTCTGTAGATTTAGATTGGCCTCGAACACACAAGGAACCTGTTTTGTCCTTGTCTCCCAAGTTTTGAGATCAAGGGATGAATTTAAATAACTGAATTACCCTTATTAAACAATAAAATTAATTAAACCATTTTACATTAGTTTGAGTTCCAATTCTCCCATGGAAACTCCATCCTTAAGTAGATTGGTTTAAAATAGCATGATATGCTGCTAACTTATGTTACCTTTCTTTAAATGTTGGCTGTGAGAGGTATGCTGTTTGCAAGTTCTTCCCCAGACTAACTCTGGGCCCTTACACTGAGTAACAGAATATATCTCTTTCCCTCTCTCTCGCTCTCTTTTTTTTTTGAGACAGGATTTCTCTGTATACCTTGTCCTGAACTCACTTTGCACACCAGGTTAGCCTTGAATTTACAGAGATTAGCCTGCTTCTGCCTCCAAACTTCTGGGATTAAAGGCATGCACCACCACACCCAGCAATTAACAGATTTCTTTTAGGGGCAAAATGCCTCTTGAAACCAGTTCTCCAGTGGGAGCTCCACAACTAAGGAGACTGACTTGTGACCCTTTTCTCTTTATGTATATTTAAGATCATGTGTGTTTATCCATTATATCAGTAAGAACATTATTAAACTTAACATCAAGGAAAATATGTGTCATTTTTGAGTTCTAGACTGTCTTTAGTAAGCAGCCTTATCTTATCAGCAGGGTTCCCGCCCTGCCTTCATTGTTTAAACCAGGCTGGTCTAGAATCCAGAGATCTACCTGTTTCTTCCTCTGGTGTGATGGGATTAAGGGCATGTGCAGTACCACCCTGCTCAAATATTTCACTTAAATCCCAGATTTTGTATCTCTGTAACCCAGAGAGCAACATTGAACTGTAATGACAATTTGAAATCTGCCCAAAATCTTCAAAAATCTCTTATGTTTTAGCAATGCCAACCAGAAAAATATCCTTTCTACCTCCCAATATAGGAAAATCAAAGATATCTAAACAAAAATCAAGCAAAGAAACAACATTCTAAAAGCCTTGGCATGTCTAACCATGCTGCACTTAAAGCTTTGTTCATTATTACTTGGACTCTAGTTTTGGCTGCATTTCACTGGTGGGCCGATACCAAAAACTCCTGAAAGGTACCTATTTATTACCCAGAGAGCTAGCTCTTAGCTCCAGCTGCCATCAATTTTGCCTTATCTATCAGGAAGGGCTTCTCTCCTTCCTTCATTATCATTGTTGGCAATTTAGCATTCCATCTGTAAATTCTTTCCTTTAAGACTATCCTAGTCTGAACTTTCTCAAAAAGATACACAAAACCACAATTGTCAGGGTAAAAATCATTTGCATGCTAAGAGGAACAAACTCAATTGGAATCCAAAAGTATTGAGGCATTATAAATTCCTCCATTTTTAATCTAGGCTATTAATTCCATTCTCAAATACTGTTTAAAAGGCTGCCAGTTTTTTAGTAAGTAAGGAGAGCTAAGCTCTAACTCTCTGCCTTTGCTTCAAGGCAACAGCTTGTTTAGTCAACCACACCTTTGAAATGCATTTGAGTTCAGCTCCCCGCTCTTTGGCTAGGAAACCGGCTTTCACCTGTGCCTTCTCACACTGCAAGCATGGATTCTAATTGCCCTAGTTGGATGCCATTTGTTAAAAAATATTAATTAAATTATTTAACCAGCATTTATTATCAGTAGTTCGTTTGGCGGCCGTTAATCTTTAAGCAGCCATTATAAATGAGCACACAGACACCATGTTGATTTTAGCAAGCCTTGGCCTGAATTGTGCAATCCTAGTCCATCTAAGCTAGCTCTTAATTCTATTACCCAAATATGACCCCATATATACATATGTCCCCTTGGACTGCCATTCTCTATGCTATGCTGATGTTCCTGGCCATGTGGAATGAGGTTCTTTTTACTAACCCATGGTGTGTGCCTCCTTCATGCTGCTCCTGGCTGTCTTCTTCCTGCTGCTGGCTGGAATGCTTTAGTCTTCTGTCTAAAGCACAGGCTTCCTGCTCTAATCTCAGGAAGTCCCACTTTTCTCTGTCTTTGCCCAATCTCAGGCCTCAGCATTTTATTTAACCAACCAGAGTCAATATAAGTAACAGACAGCAAACAGAACCAATTAACATTTAGAATGCTTAACATTACACCAACACTGGGTTAGCTCACTCAGGATGAGCTTTTCTAGTTCCATCCATTTGGGTGCAAATTGCATGATTTCCTTGTTTCTGATAGCTGAGTAGTATTCCATTGTGTAAATGTACCACATTTTTAAAATCAATTCAGAAGTTGAGGGAACCATACAATAGAAAAAGGACAGCATCTTCAACAAATGGTGCTGGTATAACTGGATGTTGGCATGTAAAAGAATGAAATTAGACCTATACTTATCACCTTGCACAAAACTTAAGTCCAAGTGGATCAAAGACCTTAACATAAAGCCCGACACACTAAATCTAATAGAAGAGAAAGTGGGGAAAAGCCTCAAACTCATTGGCACTGGTGACAACTTCCTGAACAGAACACCAATAGCTCAGGCTCTAAGACCAACAATAAATAAATGGTACCTCATGATACTGAAAAGCTTCTGTAATGCAAAGGACACTGTCATTAAAACAAAATGTCAGCCTACAGATTGAGAAAAGATCTTTATCAGCCCTACTTCCAACAGAGAGCTAATATCCACAATTTATAAAGCAAGAAATTAAACACCAAGAAACCAAATAATCCAATGGAAAAAAAATAAGGGAAACAGAGCTAAACCAAGAATTCACAAAGGAGGAATATCTAAAGGCAGTGAGACATTTGAAGAAATGCTGAACATCCTTAATCATCTGAGAAATGCAACTCAAGATGACTCTGAGATTCCATCTCACACCTGTCAGAATGGCTAAGATCAAAAACTCAAATGACAGCACATGCTGGTGAGGGTGTGGAGAAAGGGGAACACTCCTACCATGGTTCTTCTTAAGTGAGACAAACTCTTATTTTTTCTTTTAGATATTTTAGTATTTAAAAATAGTCATTGCTTTTGGAGGAACACTGCTCTGTATCCTACCTGATCATGTTCTTTTGTTGCTCTCTATTATGTAGAAAATAGTATATAGGCGAAACCAGCATATCATACACAATAATTATTATGTATTATGTGACAGTATGTAAATATACTTTTACATTTTATGAATAGTATTATTTATTTCAAACACATAGAGTTCCTCTTCTCACCAGAATGTAAGTTTAAGGAATCAGTTAGCTCATTATTTTTCCATGTATGATTAGAAAAATATCTAATTATACTAGATATCTAATGAAATCATGAATTAGTTTATATAATAAAAGTTATATATCTAAAACAATGTAAATACATTATTTGGTATTTTAGAACTTTTGAGATAATGTATATATTATTCTTTACCTCAAAAATATCTTAGAAAATATATTCTATGTTATATCAAACTCTCTGCCTAAATATACCCAATAGATAACAGTGTTTCTGCTATTTAATTAGATAAGAAAAAAGTATTGGTAACTGACAATGAAAAATATCAATAATTTTGACTAGAAAATTTAATAGACTTAGAATTCTTGTGAAACACACAAATGTACATCTTATCTCACATTGAAGAATTCTGTTTTAACTTTCAAAGATGGTTGGGTTATAAGCTACAGGAGAGTCACAAGGTTGTCATTAAATAGTGGCAATGCCATTCTGCTCAATCCATGTCACTGTCTATGGTATTGCATATGGCTATTTATAACAGACCTATTAGGTTGAGCTTTATGAAAGTATCCTTTCTAGAAGCAGAATATTGGCAATTAATAAACAACCCTACAATCTTATTTGACAGGCATCTTAGAAGGTGTAATTAACAAAGACTCTAATTTGTCCTCAAAGTTTACATTTATTTAGAATATGATAGGGAAATTCAATTTTTATGTATAGCTACCCAAATAACAAAGGAATTTATGATCACTTCATTTCAAGTCACTTAGCAGTATTGAATCTGAACCACAGTGAAGATAGGAATAGTCACTACGCTCATGTTTAATTTGACCTGTTTTTCTATTCTTCTCCATCAATACATGGTTGAATTAGTGAGCACACATGTGTATGTGGACTGTTAAAAGTGCTTACACCAAAACAAGGATAGTGATCAGTTTATTCCTATGATAATCTTTTGACAAGTGCTGACAGTTGAGCATTCAGTCTTGCATTTCAGGTGACCATCAGGCAATAAGTTCCCTGGAATGGTCTGCAGAAGCTAGGCCACATTTTTTTACCCCATTACTGACATAATTAACATACTGTCTTTCCTTAATTAAATGAAAATCACTTTGAGGCCTTTTTGGTTATAATAACAACTAACTTCATAGTTTCAACATACTTATTTTAATTGCTTCAGGATACTTTATTAAATGACTCAATTCAGCAGGAAACCTGTCCTTGAGGGAACATACTGTGCATGATTAACTGACTTCTCTGGCTTTACATGGCTAAATTATAAGTGGATTTTTTTTTGCATCAAATGTAATCTATAAGTAGCATACCCAAAAACTCAGAAGAGCTACAGGAAAGAGGAAATGAAAATAATTCTTTAAAAATTCCCTTAGGGAGGAATCATTTGCCAGCTTAAGTACCTTTTTACAAAAAACTTTCATAAAGTAGACCCACAAAATCAGACAATCTTTACTGCAGTGTTTCTAGTCAGCTTTATATTTATATCAGAGTCTAGCATCAGACAGAATTAGTTTTGGAAGAGAATTTAAAGGTCATGTACTCCAAACAGATAAGAAAACATTCTGTGTGTTTAATGATTAATCAAACAGTACTCATTTAAGGTTGGATACAACATATGAGTGCTATTTGAGGGGATGGATAGGACGGGATAGTTGAAAAGGCAGTATCAGACTTCAATTTATAGGAACAGGAGTCAGGAGGCAAGGTTGTAATTTTTTTCCCAGAAGAATGAAAAGCCAGCTTTTAGATGTGTTGGATTTAAACAGAAATGCCTGGAAGGCAATTACAGATCCAGGGTTGAAATATAAACCAGCCACATTAGAGTGAGAGATGTGGATTTTAGGATAGTCTCAAACAGGTGATAGTAAAGTGCCAGGCTCGAGGAAGCCTGTGCAGCAGGTATGAGCTGAAGACTAAACTTTGCAGCTATCATGTTTAAG
Source organism: Lophiomys imhausi (assembly GCA_907164525.1). Lineage (NCBI taxonomy): Eukaryota > Metazoa > Chordata > Mammalia > Rodentia > Muridae > Lophiomys > Lophiomys imhausi. The sequence continues at coordinate 9,527,522 of CAJQZJ010004748.1, read as the reverse complement.
ACTGCTTGAAGGAAAGTTATAAATAATCTCATGAGACTTTCATTTCTTCTACTCTCACCTACACATTCATTTGCTCTTCTTGGTATAATTCTTTCCCACCATTATTTAAAGACTATGAGGAATCTTCTGTTTCAAGAGAAAAATAAATGATACCCTTTTTAGTTGTATACAGACATAGAGCCTGGTACTATTCACAACCCAGTTCCATAAACTCTCTACTTGAAAAATTATGAACTAGCTGCTCTCATTCCTATTTCTTTAATTTGCTTATCCAAATATACAGAGATAGATAGGTGGTCTTCAAAAATCTTAAGAGATCTGTAGAATATGGCATTTAAAGTCATTCTCTTAAGATTTTTTTTTGATGTTGAGACATGTTAGATCCTGACCAACTCCCTCCATTCTACTCCAAGTAGATGATGAATGTCAAAGAATCTCCATTTGGAGATGGCTGCATTAGTGGCAAGCTTGTCATTGGGCAAGAGAAAGCTCTTGCTTCAACTGTAGACAGAATGCTGCCTGAAAAGAACAAAATTTGGAAGCAGGTAAGTCAACAGCCTAGTTCTTCCAAGACAGGGTAGACTAATCCTTCATAATTCCTGTTTTACAATTAATATCTGTCAGAGATACTGGGCCAAAAGGCTGAAGATATATGCTCCAATGTAGTAAGAGAAATTGGGGACTGTCCAGGCAGCCAGTTGTCTGCCATTTCATAGTTTTAGAAGCATCTTCAAAATGGTCTTTTTGAAGACCACCTATCCATCTCTGTATATTTGGATAAGCAAATTAAAGAAATAGTAATTACAGCAGTGAGTTTGTCATTTTTCAAGCTCTAAATAAACACTCCTGTTTATTTAGGCATATTTATCCTTCTCAGATCTCTGATGTGGTTGAAGACTAGATAGTTATAGTCTCACAGTTAAGTTTTAAGTTTTTTAGGAATTAAAAAGATGTTCTTGGTCTAAGAAGATTTTTTTAAGTTGGTAATGCAAGTTAGGATGGAAACTGAGTTAGGTATAGAATTTTAAACTCATCAAGATAGATAACAGAATATTATTATCAGTTGCCAAATACCTGTGGGCTGGACATTGGGAATGTATGTTATACCTTATAATTTTCATAATTGTTGCCTAATTTTTCTTATTATTTTGTATTGTATTTATTGTTATAAGAAAAAGAGCCTTTTAGTAGATTAAAGGAAGAGCTATTGAGGGGAAAAACATGCAACTTAAGTTAAAAAAAAAGTGGATAGGAGAGAAGGGGAAGAGGGTAGGAGTGCAGGACTGGTAGGAGGAGGGGCAGGAGCTGTGACTGAGATATAACTTGAAGAAATAAATAAATATTAAAAACAATTTTAAAAATAATTGTTAATAAATCTCTAGTACTTTCTCTTTTACTCAATTTCCTTTATAAGTTCTCCCACTAATGGCCCTTTACAGTAACCACAATATTCAAATTCCACTCAATTTTCTCCTGACATTTTGGAGAATTGTTAATACAATGTTTCTCTTTTATGGTATCTGGAATATCTAGCCTCAGCAAGCAACTCTTTCTGACCACCCTTAAGGCTTCCTTCGAATATTCCAAGAACTTGTCTGCCATTTTTTTTACTCAAAAAACATCCATGCATTTTGTAAAACTCATAATATTTTCTTTGTATGACTTAACATGAGATGATACTAAGCAACTGAGACTAAAATCTATTGTCGGCATCTTTGTATGATTAAAAATGAGGTGATTGCATTTATTTATTTTGTGTGTCTGAGAAAAAAATTATTATAAAAGTAAATACGAACTTAAAAGAAAACAGAGGAATTTATACAAAGCTTTGGAGAGAGAAAAGGCAAAGGGAGTAATTATTTAATAGCACTATAATCTCCAAAAGTAATGTTTTTAAAAAATCAAGTTTTATCTCTTTCCCATGCTGCTCTGTACTTGTTCAAATTCAATGCTTAACTGAGCTAAAGCCCAAGGGACTGCAGCGCTGTGGTCATCTTCCACACATTTCTAAAAAGTCCAAAGTCAGGTCATTTGGCACTATAGTTTATATACTAGCATCCTTAAAGCTGAGTTCAGCACTTTGTACCTTTTCTAAGTCAATTCTAAAAAATGATAATCTCTATGCATATGTGAGCTCCCCACACATACATTATAAATATTATATTTATTCCATGTGACTTTTATATTGCTAAATACTTAGGAATTCATGTCCTATGAAATTAGACCCCATTTTAATTTTAAAATATAGGTTTCTGCTTCATAAAAAAATCATATTAAAGGCAAATGTTGTTCTCCAAAGTATGCAATGGATATTTGGTTATAAAAACATTGATTTTGGAAATGCAGAATGTACAAAATCTACATTTTGGTTTGAGCCTTTTGTCTTTGCTTATGAGTTTCAAGAGACATATATATATATACATATATATTTACCATTTCTACATAATATTCAAATAAAATACTGCTTTTTCTCTTCCCCAGTAATATAATCCCAAAGAGATGAGGTTTCACTCTTGAAAATCTATTTACCATCCAATATTTCACTTTCTCCCTTCTTGATGTTAAAAGTCCCAATGAGTCTCTAAAATGTTTTCACATTCAGTGGATTTCTGATGTTCAAGGGTGCCTAAAATGTCACATTTCAAATGTAAAAAAAAAAAATCTACAAAAGATTCAACAACACAACAAAATATTAATTAGGAGGTAATCAAAGATCTTTCTTTGATTTCATCAGTTTAACCCAAATGCCAGAGTAGGGAATTTAGATTATAAAAGATGGCATGCTATAAAATTGTATAAAAGAGGTATGGGTTGTAGAATTAGTTTGAACTTGGCATTAATGCCTATAATAAAACAAAACAAAAATAAAAATCATTTGTTTAGGGGTTGGGAAGATGGTTCAATGCTTAAATGCTTGCCATGCCACAGTCATAACCTGAATATAAGTTCCTAGTACCTACGTCGGGCTCCCCAGTATGTAACTACAGACTGATAGCTGAGCATGAGAAACATTCAGTCTTGGAGTTAGTTCACTAGATGAAAGCCCAGTGGTGATATCCTGTCTCAAAATGTAAGGGAGGGTGTGGTAGAAGAAAATAGACAATTGGCCCCTAACTTCTACATGGATATGATTACAACTACACATGCCCTTGCATGCACAACTTCCAAAACTGGTTCAGAAAGATCACACACACACACACACACACACACACACACACACATACACACACACACACACACACACACAACTTTTTACAATTTCTTTAACAAAAAGGAAATAATTTCTTATGTTTTGCATAGTTCAATGTACATAGTTATTTGGAAGTCCAGTTGATGGTTGGTATACCTTTTCTGCATTTTGTCATGGATGCATGAGTTGCTGCTGTCCTGTGGGAAATTGCATTCTGAAAGCTCTCATTGTTAATAGCAGGAGAAAAGGGCAGAAGAATGCATGCATTTTTTTTCTGCATCACAATGGAAATACATAGACTACACGGTGCTATCCAGAACTGGTCACAATGCACTGCCTCACCAAGTGTTGGACTTGGAAATCAGAAGCAAAAATGGGGTGTTTGGAAGCCATTATTGTGATTTTCACATTTTCTGAATTTCACATATATGAACACAATTTAGTTAAGTATTTTCTCATCAAATGAATGTCAGATATGTATGCATGAGTAATTAAGAGTTAAGAAGAGTTTAAGTACATTATGTAAAAAAAGCTCCCAGATTTGCCACAAATGTGCTATCTCTTTTATTTTATCTTTATTTAATGTTGATTCATCTCCCCAGCTCCTCATGTTCCAATAGGTTCAGATTATTATCCTGGTGATCTATTTTTTCTTTTTACTTTTCCTCTATTCCAGGGTGTGCTATATTCTTCCAGAAATCAGGCTATCACCCAATTGCTCATGAAACAGAACTGCTGTGGCTTCCACAGCCTTTTATTTATAGCATGCACCAGTAAGCACTTTCACACAGATTATAATAACAGCTAGAAATAGTGTATTTCTTTTCTGCTCAAAGCAGTCAGATTCAACTGCCCAGGAATACTTTTTGATTAGAATTTTAATTCAGGGTGTTAATTTGAACATAAGGTTAAATGCATCACACCTGTCATATAATATACTCTTTCCATAGGCTGAGAAATAAGGAGAAAATTATATTTCATTCAAAATGACTGCCTGTTACAATCTGTTCATTTTGCATAACAAATAAAGTATCCATTTGGCAAATAATACAATGTTTACATAGATTGATTACATGAAAACATATTCAAAAGTCATATTATGAACACATACATGTCACATATTTGAGTTGTTTCTGGGGAGAAAGACAAGGAAGAATTGCAATTGAGAATTACACTATTTTTAAAAAGATTTTGTTTTAAGTATGTATATATGTGCATCTTGATATGTATGTGAATATAAGGGCTTGGCAAAGGGGATGATCATGAATTGTATGGGTGGACCAAATTTGCCATTCAGGTCCTTTTGAAACAAAGAGAAGAACTGGAATTGATGTCATAAAATACGACCATGAGAGTAGAGCAGGGCCATGCATCAATGGGTAAAGGTATATTCTAAAAATTAGGAAAGACAAAAAAAAATAAGGTGTTTCTAAAATCTAAAAGCAACCCTGCCAACACTTTGATTTAATCTGTCAAATCTGTTAGATTTCTGCTCTCCAGAACTATAAGACTATGGAGTTAATTTAGTCACTGTTTATAGAGATGGTTTGAGGTGAATGTAAAAACCCAAATTATAGCAATACACTATCATCTTACCATCATTCTACTTATGATTATGTTTATATTAGGGCAGTTTCAAAATAAGAATGTTCTTTTTATCATACAAACTTAAAGGTGAGTATCACTAGAATAGCATGATGTATTCAAGTTCTATTCATTCAAAATTCTTTTTTAATATAGTTGGCTTGAAATTTGACATGCAGAGGACCAAGGAATATCTCTTTTGTAAGACAATTCATGTTACTCTAACCAACTAAGTGAAAGGGCTGTGTGACAAGAACTTCAGATCTTTGGTGAAAGAAATTGAAAGAAGATTTTAGAAGGTGGACCAAAAGCAATCTACATATTCAATACAATTCCCATCAAAACCCCAACATAATCCTTTACCAACCTTTGAAGAACAATACTCACCTTCATGTGGAAAAACAAACAAACAAACAAAGAAAAATGTGGATAGCTAAAACAATCCTGTTCAATAAAAGAACTACTGGAGGTATCACCATCCCCAATTTCAAGCTGTACTACAGAACATAGTAATAAAAACCGCATGGTGTTGACATAAAAATAGACAGGTTGATCAATGGAATCGAATTGAAGATCCAGAAGTAAGTCCACACACCTATGGACAGTTGGTTTTTGATAAATAAGTCAAAATTATATATATATATCTATATCTATATCTATATCTATCTATCTATCTATCTATATATATGTATATATATATATATATATATTACCCTGCACAAAATGAAGACCAAGTAAATCAAAGGCCTTAACATAAAACCAGAAACACTAAGTCTGATATAAGAGAAAATGAGGAATAGCCTTGGAAGCATTGGTACAGGAGACAACTTCCTGAAAAGAATACCAATAGCTCAGGCACTAAGATAACTAATAAATGGGACCTTATGAAACTGAAAAGCTTCTGTCAGTCAAAAGACACTGTCAAAATAACAAAATACAAGCCTACAGAATGGGAAAAGATCTTCACCAACCCTACAGCTGACAAAGGACTGATATCCAAAATATATAAAGAACTCAAGAAATTAGACATCAACAAAACAAATAATCCATTTAAAAATGCTATACAGACCTGACATAAAATTTCAACAGAAGAATCTCTAATGGCTGAGAAGAGCTTAAAGATTGTTGAGGATTCCCAAGCTATCATGGATATGCAAATCAAAACATCTTTGAGATGTCATCTTACACTATTCAGAAATGGCACAACTTCAATGCCGAAATTGGGGCACCAACCCAGCCACAAAACAAAGGGGAAATAGAATAGATATTGTGCATAGACTGAGGATGGGGGCTGAGGAAGGACCTGGATGGGTTTGAGGTTGGGGATAAGAACAGGAGGGATCAGGATGGGTAGGATGGAGGGGAATACTGGGAGAGACAACTGACTCTGTTGTCTGCCTTTGGGACCCTTTCCTCCTATTGGATTCCCTCATCTAACCTTAATAGAAAAGGATGAACCCAGTCTTATTATGAGTTGATATGCCAGGACTGGTTGATATCCATGGGAGGGATACACTTTGCTGAAGAGAAACAGAGGAGGAGTTAAGGCAGGGACAGAAGGTAGGAGGAAGGACTAGGACATCTCTGGGACAAGCTAGAAACCTAGGGCAATGAAAAATCCCAGGACTCTATGAGGGTGGTCCTAGCTAAGACTCCTAGAAATGGAGGATAGGGAGCCAGAACTAGCTATCTCCTGTTACAGGTATGACTTCTAATGGAGAAATCGGGACACCAACCCAGCCCCAAAGCATTCTGCAAAAAAATTTGTCCTGCCTACAATATGTCCTGGGGTAAAGATACAGCAGAAATTGAGAAAGTGGCTAATCAATGACTGGTCCAGTTTGAGACTCCTACCACAAGAAGGAGCCCACCCTATACACTGATAATCATATTCGGTTATATTTGCAAACAGGAGCCTAGCATAGACATCATCAGAGGCTTCACCTAGCAGCTGATGGAAACAAATTCATAGACCCACTGCCAAACATTAGGTGGAGCTTGGAAATACTGTGGAAGAGGGGGGTGAAGGATTATAGGAGCAAAGCAGTCAAGTACACCACAAGAAAACCACAGAGTCCACTAATCTTGACTCATAGGGACTCACAGAGACTGAACCACCTACCAGGAAGCATGCATGGGTCTGACCTAGGCCTTCTACAATTGTGTAAATTGGTCTTCATGTGTGACTCCTAACAACAGGAGCAGGTACTGTCTCTGACTCTGTTGTCTGCCTTTGGGACCCTTTCCTCCTATTGGATTCCCTCATCTAACCTTAATAGAAAAGGATGAACCCAGTCTTATTATGAGTTGATATGCCAGGACTGGTTGATATCCATGGGAGGGATACACTTTGCTGAAGAGAAACAGAGGAGGAGTTAAGGCAGGGACAGAAGGTAGGAGGAAGGACTAGGACTAGAAGAGGGAGGGGAAAATGCAATAGGGATGTAAAGTAAACAAACAAACAAACAAACAAAATAATTAATTAATTAAAGAAGACTCTTCATGAAATCAAAGAAATCCTAAAATCCAATGAAAACGAAGACCCAAACCTATGGAACACAATGGAAGTACTGCTAAGGGGAAAGTTCATAGCACTAAGCCTTTAAAAAGAAAGCGGAGACAGCTGATATTAGCAACTTATTAGCAGAACTAGAAGCACTAGGAAAAAAAAAAAAAGAAGCAAACACTCCAAAGAGTTGCACACAGCAGGAAATCATCAAACTCAGGGCTGAAATCAACAACTTAGAAACAAAGAGAACAATACAAAGAATCAACAAAACAAAGAGTTGGTTCTTTAGGAAAATCAACAAAATAGATAAACCCTTAGCCAAACTAAATAAAAGGCAGAGGGAAAATACATCAACAAAATCAGAAATGAAAGGGGAGAAATAACAACAGACATTGAGGAATTCCAAAGAATCATTAGGTCTTACTTCAAAAACCTGTACTTTACAAAATTTGCAAACCTAAGCAATTGAAAATGTTCTTGATAGGTTTCACCTACCAAAGTTAAATCAAGATCAAGAAAACAAATTAAAAAGTGCTATAAACCCTAAGGAAATAGAAGCAGTCATTAAAATTCTCCCAACCAACAAAAGCCCAGGGCCAGATGGTTTCAGCAGAGAATTCTACCAAACCTTCAAAGAAGAGCTAATACCAATACTCTTCAAACTCTTCTATAAAATAGAAACAGAAAGAGCACTGCCAAATTCATTCCATAAGGCCATAGTTACCCTGATACCTAACCACACAAAGACCCAACAAAGAAGGAGAATTTCAGAACAATTTCCCTCATGAACATAGATGAAAAATTATTCTATAAAATACTTGCATACTGAATCCAAGAACACATCAACAGTATACCATGATCAAGTAGGCTTCATTCCAGGAATGCAAGGGTAGTTCAACATACAAAAATCCATTAATGTAATCCACCATATATACAAGATGAAAGAAAAAAAATCCACATGATCATCTCACCAGAAGCTGAAAAATCATTTGACAAAATCTAACACCGTTCATGTTAAAAGTCTTGGAGAGAGCTGGCATACAGGTAGCATACCTAGAAATAATAAAGGCGATATACAGCAAACCAGTAGCCAACATTAAATTAAATGGAGAGAATCTTAAAGGATTTCCTCTAAAATCAGGGACAAGGAAAGGATGAAACTGAAAATTATTTAATTATTGTAGTTATTAGTAATTATAAACTGAAAGATTAGGCAGGCGGAGTAGCCAGCAGCTTGGCAGAGGATAGGGCGTCCAGGCCCGCGTGCCTTAACTGGTTGCCTAACTTATTCTGGAGAAAGAGCCCTGGGACCAAGGGTGGCCTAAATCACCTGTAACCTAAACTCAATTAATATAAATTGTTATATTAGGCCGGTAGAATTAAAGGCTGCTTGGCGGGAGATTCGCCTGGGCTCTGGGGGAGTCCAGAAGTCCTTAGATTGAGGGCCTATAAGCCGCCACAGTCTTTTTCCCAATAATTAAATACATCAACACTTTTTAATATTTTAACGCTTAGCCCTTAGCTGGCCAGACTTGAACAACCTGGATCACCTAATCCCAAACCGCCATGTGCCTGCAATTGCCTTCCAGCCTTCTCCAGAGGTCTGTCTCCTTCTGTGGCTCCGGGGGGAAGTGGGAGAATCTCTGTGTGTGCCCAGGGTTCCTGTTCTAATCTCAGGAAGTCCCACCTTCCTATACTCTTTCTGCCCAGCTAAATGGCCATAAGCGACTTTTATTAACCAATCAAGAGAATGCCTCAGAAGGGCGGTAACCAGATCTCGGCATTGAATTCAACCAATCAGAAGCAATAATATAACACCTTCCCTCAACAGAAGGATGCTCACTCTCCTCCTATCTCTTCAACATTGTACTTGAATTTCTAACAAGAGGAATAAGACAACTAAGGGAGATTAAGGGAATACAAATTGGAAAGGAAGAATTCAAAGTATCCCTATTTACAGACAACATGATCATATACATAAGTGACCCCAAAAATTCCACCACAGAACTCCTGAAGCTGTTAGAGTCTTTCAGCAAGGTGGATGGATACAAAATTAATTTAAACACAAATCAGTAGCCCTTGTTTACACAAAAGATAAATGGGCTGGAGAAAGAAGTTAGTGAAACAACATCCTTCACAATAGCCACAAATAATATAAGATACCTAGGGATAACTCTAACCAAACATGTGAAAGACCTGTATGACAAGAACTTCAAGTCCTTGAAGAAAGAAATTGAAAAAGATATCAGAAGATGGAAAGATCTCTCATGCTCATGGATAGGTAGGATCAACATTAAAAAAAAAATGGCCATCCTACCAAAAGCAATATACAGATTCAATGCAATTCCCATGAAAATACCAATACAATTCTTTACAGACTTTGAAAGAACAATTCTGAACTTCATAACCAAAACCCAGAATAGCTAAATAAATCCTGTACAATTAAAAACAAAAATCTGCAGGTATCACCATCCCACATTTCAAGCTGTACTACAGAACAATAATAATAAAAACAGGATGGTACTGGCATAGAAACAGACCAGTTGATCAATGGAATCAAATCAAAGACCCAAAAATAAGCCCACACACCTATGTTCACTTAATTTTTTACAAAGAAGACAAAACTGTACAATGGAAAAAGGAAAGTATCTTCAATAAATGGTGCTGGTCTAACTGGATGTCACCATGTAGAAGAATGCAAATACACCCATATTTACCACTTTGCACAAAACATAAGTCCAAATGGATCAAAGACCTTAATATAAAACTGGACACACTAAATCTAATAGAAGAGAAAGTAGGGAAAAACCTGGAACTCATTGGCACAGGTGACAACTTCCTGAACATAGCACCAATATCTCAGGCTCTAAGACCAACAATCAATAAAAGGGATCATATGAAACAGAAAAACTTCTCTAAAGCAAAGGACATTTGTAATTAGAACAAAATGGAACCTACAGACTGGGAAAAGATCTTTGCCAACTCCACATCTGACCTAGGGCTAATATCCAAAATATATAAAGAACTCAAGAAATTAAACACCAAGAAACCAAATAATCAAAAAAAAAAAAAAAAGGGAGTACAGAGCTAAACCATGAATTCACAAAACAGCAATCTCTAATGGCCAAGAGACACTTGAAGAAATGCTCAACATCTTTAGACAACAGGGAAATTACAATTCTAACTAACTCTGAGATTCCATCTTACAGTTGTCAGAATAGCTAAGATCAAAAATTAAAGTGATATCACATGCTGGCCAGCGTGTGGAGAAAGGGAAACACTCTTCCATTGCTGGTGGAGTGCAAACTTATACAACCACTTTGGAAAGCAGTCTGGTGATATCTCAGAAAGTTGGGAATATTTATACTTCAAGACCCAACCATAGCACTCCTGGGTATATATCCAAAAGATTCCTCACCAAACCACAAGGACATCTCCTCAACTATGTTTGTAGGAGCTTTATTCGTAATAGCTAGAAACTGGAAAGGACCTAGATGTCCTTCAACTGAAGAATGGACTAAAATAAATCAATCAATCAATAAATAAATAAATAAATAAATAAATAAATAAATAAATAAATAAATAAAAACTAAAACAAAAAAACAAAAAACTGTGGTACATTTACACAATCTAATAATACTCAGCTATCAGACACAAGGAAATCATGCAATTTGCAACCAAATGGATGGAACTAGAAAAGCTCATCCTGAGGGAGCTAACCCAGACCCAGAGAGACACACATGGTATATATTCACTTATAACTGGATTTTAGCCCTATCAACAGACCCAAAAGAACAGAAGCATGATCTTTGCTACCTGTTAGTGGGACACTTCACTCTAGTGGAACTGTCATGTAGGCCCCGAGTGCAAGAGAAAGTTCTTAGTCCTCATGTGTCTGACAAACTGAGAGAGGCTGATATGTGGAGGCATCCCACACTGGAGGAGTAGGATGGTTGGGAGAGAGGTAGAAGGTGGGATTGTGGGACCAGGAGGGGTAAAGGGAGGGGGCTGTACAAAATAAAAGACTCTTCACACTTTGATTTCAGTGAGGCCTTTACCTACCAATATTCAGAAAAATGACAGTAGTTTTCAGGTTGCCTGATCTCTCTGAAAAGGTCTTTGCTTCAGTTTGTTGCTCTTGTTCAGAGTTATAATTTCAAATAGCACTACAGAAGCAGTCACATGACCCTCAGTGGTTGAATCAATTCTAATTTCCTTTTGTCTTGTATCCCAATCTCCTTTTTGGCACACACAAAAAATACCAAAGTATTTCAATCCAGGAAGTTATTCTCCTAAAATTGATCTAGTCAGTAAATTTATCTTCAGTGATAGAAGCAAATCACCCCAAATTTATTGACATTTTATTGTTAATCATCTTGTTTAAAATCAAGTTTATTATACTCAAAGATCTCTCTGTAATCAAACTTCAAAATTAGATAAAAAATATTGTAAGTCAGAATATGTATCCACTTTGACAATACCTTTGTTATACTAACCTTAGAAATACTGATATATGTGAACATATGAACATAGAAAATATGTATAGACCGATCATCTCTATAACTGATGATCTCTATCAATAGTTTCTCAGTCATTGGTCTCTGAGAACTGTTTTCACATAACTAGTCAGTAAACTTTCAGACTTAAATTATATGAACTTATTTTTCTGATATCCATTTTTATAACTATATACATTGATTATTTACATTGTCTTAATTGCTTTTCAGTAATCATGCTGTAAATATACCAAATAGTTATTGTGGTTTTTTGTGCACAACCTAAGTCTTTTAACTGTGAGTCCATGTAGGGAGGCAAAACTCTTTCTGATATGAAAATTTCACTAATTAATTGGCTGCCAATAAAGGTGTTTTCCATTTAAACTTTCTGAAAAATTAGGGTCTTTTTTCATTTCTTAAGTAATTAAAATCAGCATCTGCTAATTAAAAAGTAAAAAATTAGTTATAAATTAAAAAACAAATTTTTACCAAATACAAATTATTTCATAGAGCCAATTATAATGTCTTGGAAAGTTATTTTATTTATGTTTAATTTCAAGCCCATGGCAAGCTCATATTCACTGGTTCATTTTTCACACTATACAAAAAAGCTGTATTTCTTTGATTCTGTGGGCATGTGAGGAATTAAATAATTCATACTAATGTCAATAGGCAAAGCCAGTGACACCTATGAATCCAGTAGATACATACTAGTTGTCAACTGAAAATAAACAAATAAACAAAAAATCAAACAAATAAAAAACAGTGAAAGAGAAATGGTTGAAAAGAAATTTATTCTCATAACAGTAGATTGAGAAAAGTGGAATAGTTTCTGTATTACTTGAATTGTCCATGGAGTGGTCATATGTTAAGATTCTGATGCTAAGTGAAGATGATTTATTTCATCTTTTTCAATTATACCATCATTTCTGACAACTTACCAATCACTCAAAAATTTGTTCAAATTAATTCTTATTCATTAATACATTTATTTACTCATAGTGTAATCAGCGTTTGAAGAAATATGATAGCTTTGCAAATTTTCTGAAAGTATTAAATTTCACTTAAGCATAAATCAAAATTACGTTTGTTACTTTATTATTTAAAATAAAAGTTTGATTATGTGCTAAAGGTTTTATTTAAGTGGAGTTTTTCAAGTATGTATTTTCTTTAATTAATAAGAATTTCATAAAATATCAAATTCTAATAAGTATGAGAGAGGAAATATAATAAGATAATATTAAAAATCTTCACAAGTTTCTGACATAGTAACCAGTCTTAGTCATGGAAGACTGCAAGATTCCACTGAGAATATTTTAATTAAATTAGAAGCTATATTGGATACAACAGGAGTGGGGATGAGAGGACCTGAATATTCTCCAAAACCAGAAAGGAACTTATAGCTCCCCTGATAATCTGTGAGAAATGCAATGTAAGAATAAAAAAAAAAAAAAGAAAGAGAGAGAAAGTCTTATTGTGGCATGTGATGAAATATGAAGCTAAATTGAGGAGATCAAAAGAAGAGGGAAAAGGAGAGAGGAGAGAAAAGAGAGGAAGAGAGAAGAGAAAAAAGACAGAATGAGAATATGTCCTTATGGCACAGGAAAGGAAAACTGAATTGTCAACTCTGCTGTGTAGGCAGGCTGGTAGACTAAAGAAAAGAGAGGTGGGCATTGCCAGCCAGTCTGAAGTCTGGAGGCATGATTCCTTCCTCCTAGGGATACCTCTGTTTTTTAAAATTTACTAAGTGATTAAGGGAAAGACTTGCATATTGATAGACATAATATTTCTAATGAAAGTTGACTGATGTATATGTTAAGCAGATGTAAAAAATTACTCTTCTATTACATAGTTGTACAGCAAATCCCTAGGCAACAAAATGTGTTAAAATTGACACCTAACTCATTGTTAGCAATTATCAATGGAGGAAGCCCCTATCCCGTTGAAATGATGATCTACATCTCACAGCAGAAATTCTTTGAAAATCTTTGCTTAGAAATTCTGATCAGAGACTGCTAAATAGTTGAAAAATTGCATATGTTTCATATGCAATTATATATCATCATATACCAACAAAACTCATTAAACAACTTCATAAAATTGGATTAAATAGCATAAGTATCCTCAAGTTATTGAGAGTAAGGCATAAGGCAATTTTGTTTGGACATTTATTTATCATATATATTTATTTATTTATTCACATATATCTTAAAATTTTATGCATGAGTCTTGTAGTTACATCATTTCTATCTCCCCTAAGCCCTTCCAACTTATCCAGTGCTTCTTATTCCATTTAAAATTGTTCACATCTTTTAAAATTCACAAATTAAGATTGTTTTACACATGTGCGCACGCACACACACACACACATACACACACACACACATATGATGGAGTGATGTTATGTATTCTAAATGTTAATTAACCTGCTTCCAGAGGTCTGTTTGCTGTTCCAGGCCATAGCACTCTAAGTGAAGTTGTGTTACTTTACTTGCTAAACATTGTCTCTGATTGGTTGAATAAATATTAAGGCCTGAGATTGGGCAAAGACAGAAGTAGACAGGACTAAGGTGCTCTGGCTTCTGAAGCAGAGAGGTTGATGGTAGGAGAAGCCTTCGTAAGAAGAGAGAATTCTTCAGGAGAAGGAAGAAAGAAGCCAAGGGGAGCAGGAAGGAGGATTCGCAGCATGAGTTAGAAAAAAGATCCTCATTCCACATGGCCTGGAACATTGGCATAGTGTGGAGAATAATAGGCCAAGGGGATATATGTATATATGGGGTCATTTTGGGGAATAGAGTTAAGAGCTATGTTGTGGACTAAAATTGCACAATCCAGCTGAAGGCTTTTAAAAATCCATCAGGTATCTGTGTGCTCATTTATAATGGCAGGTTAAGGATTAACACTGCTGACCAATTAAATATAATAAAAATACTGGTAAATAATTTAAATATGTGTTACCGAACTTTTAAATTATTATTATTTATTTATTTACTAACTATATTCACTTACAACAATAACAATTATTCCTTCACCATTAACCCTACTAATTCCTATAACCCCTTTAACCTATCCACTAAACCTATTGATAATTATTTTCCTAACCTTTTAGAAGGATACAATCTCTGGGGCAGGTCCTCAGTCATCAGGAACACAGTCTTTGTTGTAGCTTCTTTAACGCACTTAGCAGTCCTTTTTCTGGATTTCTCAGATGTAGATTCATCAGGGTAAGTTGGTTATTGCAGTCTCACCTTAAATAAGGCTTCATGCTTTCTTCTCTCTGGGAGATCTCAGCTGTCTGTAGGCCAACTTACTTCTTTCTCATCAGGAACTCAGCTGCTCTGCATCAGAATCCTTCAAGCCAGCCACAGTTTCATTTAGGCCACTCTTTGGACAGGTCAAATCACTCTAGGCAAAAATTGAGCTACAGAGGTTAGTCCTTGTCCTTTTGCTGTCTTGCTGAGGCTTTCTTTGCTTACCAGCTTCTTTCTGCCTCAGGGAGATCTGGTCATCAAATGATGGTCAGCACTTTTTTCAGCAGGACTCTTGGGAGCTCTCTAGCATCTGGGGCCTCTCTTTTTTAGGGGGCTCCATTCACTGTCCTTAAATAAGAGGAACACTGTTTCAGCTTAATTTGGGCTCCACCCACTTAAACAATGTCAAGCTGAAAACAATATCAAGCCAGATACTTTGTTTCTTAAGTCCACTTAGTCTTTCCTGTTTTCCTGACTTCAATCTTGTTTTTCAGTCCATTAAGTCTTTCCTGGTTTTCCTGACTTCAACCTTGTTTTTTCACAAGCTGATAAGCTATAGCTCACTCACAGCCAAGTTGATCTTCATGTCCCGAATCAAGAGACTGTATCAGAAACCCCTATATATTTTCTAAATCTAATTTAATTTATCTAACTCCCTACAAATATGTATTTCTACACACACACACACGCGCACACACACACACACACACACACACACACACAAACACACACACACACACATACACTATAGAGTCCATTTAGTGTCACCCAAATACATTTGTGTTCCTGGGTGATAGAATCACTCTCCCTTTACAACAGCCATTAATTTCCTGTAGCTCTTCATCTAGTGGTGAGCCTTCTTATGAGACTTCCCCCATCTTTGATTGTTTGTCAACTGATGTTCTTTTTGTGTCATTGTAATTGTCTTGTATAGGTGGCCTTATTGTTATCGTTTAATGGGTCTAGTTTTCCTATCATATGTAAGACTATCAAGAATGAGGCATCCTAATACTGGTTTTTTTTTTAACTCTTTTCACATTGTCTTTCTCAGGATGTTATCTGAACCTTAGATGTGGAGGTTGTATTATAGATTTTTCAGTAGGGGCTTAGCACTGTACAGTGTGTAGTCCTCAATATTTAGACCAATTGTGTATTTCTTTTATGGTCATCTGTGGCATAGAAAGCATCTTGATGCTGAATGAGGGCCATACTTGATTCTCTGTATAAGGATAAATATTTAGAATGCAGTCAGACATTATACTGGCTTAGGAAAGTGACAGTAGTAGGTTCACCTTTAGAATCCATGGCCTTTCTAGACACAAGAGTTTGGATAGATTTCAATATCAGACCTGAATTTCCTCATAGAGTGATATTTAGGTCTATTTAGAGTTCTATTGGTTACCAATACAAGTGCCATTATTGTACCATCCGGGATATCTTACCAGGGTGGTCAGTGCTTTGGTTTGTAGGATTTTTTAGTTGAGTAGGACTATTGATACCTTTACAAAGGATGTGATAAGTAAAGTTCATAAGGAAAACATAAAGTATATCAACTGTAGACCATCTTTGTCACTTTCATTTCTACTTTCCTGTGTGTGTGTGTGTGTGTGTGTGTGTGTTTCTGCTCTGTCACAAATTGTCATCATAAATTAATGTTCTCAATTTTATATTCCCACAACCATGCCTTGATTTGTGGTATTTGGTTACTGAATTTCTTTTCACTATACCAACGTGTATCTTACTTATGCTGTAGTATTCTGGCTTGCAACTTGTTCCATTTTACATTCAGTACATTAGATAATTAAACTACTATTTATACAAACAATAAATAAAGGGATTTGTTCCAAACAAATTACTCTTTCTATATTTGGAATGCTGGTAATTTTGTTATACTCAGTCAATTTTTATCTTTTTATTAAAGTAAATTAGATAGAAAATCTGATAGTGGAAGGAGAAATTAGAAGAATATTTGATTTAATGTAAATCATGTAGGGCTGGATTAAACATGGAATAGCTATAATTAAAAAGGAGGTAAATTTGTTTATACCTTAAAATTTTATAGAAGACAACATGGAGCATTTTCTTCAGATGGGAGTCCCCAGCTCTTCTCAGCCCAATTTTAATAAATTCTTTCATACCTTGGTGAGTTCAACCACTATGTTGGATCTGCTTCTGTACCAAATTACCAAACTGTAGAAGTGCCTCTTTCAAGACAGGAAATATCTATCCCAACAGTGTAGCAATAAAAAGATATAATGACTGCTGCTCTCTTTGTCAAGTTATCAGGGAAAATAGATGTGTTCTCTCCCTATGAAGTTTGATTCTGGGCACATAGCTTGAATTACTTATTTAACAAATAGTTTTAGATTCATGATAGATTGTAGACCATCAAAGTTGTACCACTTACACTGTAAGCAGGAAAGCCAGAAAACAAACACAAGTAAAGCATAGTATGCAAATATTAGCAGAGAAAGTACAACCATTAATATTGTGACCTGTTTCCTACATTTTCTGGGAGTGGCATGCAATGCCTACTTGAAGACAGAGAACAAGGATCTCTGAAGTATAAAATATAGGCATTATCCATCCAGAATGAAGAGTAGGTCAGAGATGTGTGGAGAACAGAAAAGAAAGACTTACAAACGAGTCATATGGCAGTGCTGGTCATGGTACTATATCTAATTTAAAATCAACCAATCCAGTTGTATCTTATATTTGAATATATTATTCAGCTTCTGAAGTAATGTAGCAAGATTCTATACCCTAAACTATATATATAGGATTTTAAAAATAAGACTAAGCAAATAAGAAAAGTGTTTATATTTTAGCAAAAATTTTCTGCTTATTAAGCTGCTTGTTAGTACATTCTAAAAATTGTAAGCCTTACTAAAGTACCAGATGATAAGTTATTACTTTTAGAAAATATGAGACAGCATTGTTGTTCACTCAATATAATTATGCATTTTTATTAAAAGCCCTGAAGTGTCAGACAATAGAGTGTGATATATTAATAAAATTGATGAAAGATAGATGTGACTGTATTACTTCATAGATTCTGTGATAAAAAAATCTAACCATCTTTGAAGGAATACTTTTAAACTATATAATAATAACACCTTCCAACCCATTGACCTAAGTTACTGGAGAAAGGATATTAAGATGAAAACCTCAGTCAAAGGTCATTGGGAAAACTCATCAGCAGTGCAGCCAAAAAAGCACACGCAGGGACAAGCCCAATCAATAAATGTAGCAATCAGCAACAACAGGAACACATCTTGCCAGGAGCACCAATAAGGACAGCCAAAGAAGCAGCAGCTTTTGAGGCCCCAAACAGGGCAGATCTGTTCTCAGTTTGTCCTAGGACATGATATTAGCAAGTGTCAGCAGCAACAAACTTCAGTAAAGCATTGTCTGGAATCTTTTAAAGTGAAGCAGTGATGAGAAGCGATAAGAAGCAATGCCAAGCAAAACGTCCCTCCACATTATGGGACCTATATTGATACCTCCTCCAAATATACACAGGGATGGTTTCCAATTGGCCAACTTCATGCCCTCCCCACAAAGTACTTCCTGTTGACCTAGAGCACATTTCTCCAAGGAGTCTCTCCATAAAAGGATGTTTTCAAGGGGAAAAAAAAAAAAAAAAGCATGTTTTCCAACATGTGACAGTCTCTGGCTGGCAAAATATCACAAAGTCTCCATCAGGATGATTTGCATACCCCTTTTGTGAGTCTGTTTTTCAGCAGTGGACAAAGCACCCCTACATCCCACACATGAGACTAAAATAAAAAACACATTCATTTAACATAACTGTGTTTCTAAACTTCCACCACATATCTTCCTCAAATTCAGGCTTGGATATCAACATTCAGAATCATTTCTTTAGTTTGTATTTCAATGTTACTCATGTTCTGTTTTAATATACAATTCTAATTTATACACAATCAGGTATATTTATAGTTGAACTAAATAGTAATTGATACAGAATTTTCTACCCTTATTCCATAACTGTTTGAATCCTTTAAGGGTGATTTAGAGGAACTATTATAATGAAGCTCTACATTGATTTAATTCCATTTAATATACTTCAAATGTTCTAATTCAGGAAATATTTTATTTATTAAATAACTTTATCTACTCAAGTATTTTACTTGGACATTGTTACTTCATTAAGTTGCAACACCAACAGACAAAAACACCTAATGTAATAGAACAAAAGTACATAGAAAGAGATCAAAATATAGTATACCATTGAGCCATGAAAAGAGATAAGCTTTGTGCCTAAGTATATGGATGTGATTAAGATGACAATGAATTTTCATTTAGAAATAAGGATTTTGAGTTAAAGATACCCCAGACCATTTCAATGCACTGGAGGTTATGTAAATAAAAAAATAATAGACATACTAAGAGAAAGTCAGATAACAAGGGATCTTTACACTTTGAGAAAAAAATGGAGCCTGGGCAGCTACATAAATTTTGACAGTCAAATGGTATAACATGATATCAAAGATAAAAAGCATTTAAGATAACTATAGAAATTAGAAGAGTTCAGTTTTATGGCAGTAAGTGCATTAGTCAATGAAATAACAATTTTTCGAACATATCTACATCACCCTTTAACTTTCCTGAATGCCTGCATTGTCTATTATTTATTTTTGAAACCACAATCATTTTATATTTGAAATGAGGTTACTAATATAACTTTAAAAAATTCTGTACACAAATTTAAAATCTAAGTGAAATTTATTTGAACTACATTTTTCTCTACTTCATATTTAATACTAACTTGTATACATTAAGTGAATGCACACTGTAAGATGAAAAGAGTGTTTATTAAGCATGCAATGTTTATAATTTATCCCATTTCCCAGAAAATAATATACAGGATATTATTAACAAGTAATATTTAAGGATATGTAAGTATTCATTTTGTTAAAGTATTACTTTTTAAACATTGAAGTTAAAGTTGAAATAAATAATTGAATTGGCATCCTGTTAAAGATGGGGAATGAAATATATGCATTTCCCACAACTTCCATCTAATTTTCTCCCAAATGACAGCAAAATGTTTATATCAATGAATAATATAACCTTAAGTACAAAAATGATCAAAGAAGGGATTTTTATCATCACTATTTTGGTTATTTAAAAAGTGTATGGATTAGTAAGAGCTAATTTAGCACACCTGAGACACAGGGAACTTGACCTCAGGAGAGGATGCCAAAAAGCAGAATGATCTCTGTGGAAGGTATTTTCCAGGAGAGAAACTGAGGAAGTTAACCTTTTTTTTCAAAGGAATAACATAGGCAAATAACCTATGCCAAAAATATTTGAAAAACTTCTGGGATAAAAGTATTTGAGGAAGCAAATATTATCAAATCTGACTTGATATTTAATGTATCTGAATATTTTTTTCTTAAGCTTGATTTGAGTTTCAGAATTTTGTTGTGTATATGAGGTTGGTTTAATTATAAATGATGGCTTCCATATGCATATTTGCCAATCCATTTTAACATAAATATTTATGAATTAGTTGTAATGTTCTCTTAATAGACTACTTGCTTCATTATTATTCCAACTCTAAAATGTCTTTTGTGGATCTATGTTTATGGAGTATGTCTTTTCTTCAATTTTAACTCTCCCTTTATATTAGTTTCTAAATATGATGATAACATGTATTAATTGTCAAGGGATTATGTAGGATTTATAGGATTATATAGGGTAGAGGGGCTCACTGGAAATCAATACAAATGCCAGTAAATCAAGCTGTTACAAGAAAGAAATGGATTCTCCTCTTTTGATTTATACATACAGATTATGCACTTGTATTCTTCAAAAACATCTACCTCAGCGGCTTTTCATTTCATTATCAGAAAAACTACAAACATAGAGGTATACACATAGGTATTCACAGTTTTACAACCTTATACAAAGGTAATTTAAAATAAGTAATCCTTAATAAATACTGTGTCTGGAACTTCTGTCAAATAGCAGTATTTACACAAAGGTCCCTTTGACTTGGGGTACCAGTTATGTAAAAAACAATGACTCATTTCCAGACACACATCAATTCAAGTTAAAAGACAACCTAATTCTTAATTTTTGTATATAGAGTAAGATTATGATGATATGTATATAGACTAATCAAGTTTGGGAAACTATAGCTAGAAATTAATTGCTGTCTTCTAATCATATTTGTGTTTTTGCCTACTTATTTATGACTACTGACTCTCACCACAAATTCCATGAAGTTCTAGCAAATTCTGACCTGTGCAAGTTTTACAACTCTGGTTCAATTATTTCTTTTATGAAATCAATCATCATCATTTTCTCCAGAATTCTACATTCCATAATAAAATTAAAGGTCATTTGATAATTGTTTGCAGTGTGTACAAATTTATTATTTAATAATTACTTAATAGTACATTATATTGTATTGATCTTAATTGTGATACACATATTGGCTATTATAGAAATAATTCATCTTAATAGTTTAAGAAATCAGCTCAGTAACATAGAAGACAAGATTTGAAAGACCTGCCTGTAGGTTTGATGCCAAGATGAGGTTTTTCACACTACCCTTATATTGAATTTTTTGCTTATTATCCAGACATATTGTGTTCAGAAACTAAAAACAGTCTAGGAAATCTGTTTTTATACTCATTTAACCTTCATTGTTCTTTGAGTAGACACAAGACTAGATCTTTTTCCTTTTCATCTTCCTTTATTTATGTCTAGTATTACAATGTTCCTACTCCAAAAGGATAAGCAACTCTTGGGTAACAAAATTGAAAACAACTGGTGGCAAGGACTTTGGGAGATATCCAGTAAATTTCCTGAGATACAAACAATATAAAGAAGGTTCACTTGAAACTTCTAGACTAATACAATGTTAGTCTATCATGTTGCTGTTAGTAACCATTTCTAATTGTATACATATCTTCCCATCTTCTAATACAAATCTAATTGAAATTCTTACTAAGAACCAACACTCAAATATTATTCCCTTAGTTTGGAGATAATATATTTTTCTATATTTTGTATATAGCAAAGTTTCAGGTTGTTATCTTGCTTATTTCAGGTTGCTTCAGATTAAAACTTGGCTCAAGGGCTTAAACTTTATGTGTATTTTATTTACAAATTATTTAAATGTATGTGTCTGATTTTGATTTAGAGATCAATAAAGTAAAATCTCATGTTTTTAGTTGATTTTTAGTATTCTCTAGGTAGGGCATAGTTTGTGGAAAATCTAATTTTGTATATATTTGGTTTTTAATGTTGGATATATTGAATCAAAAGTGCCTGTAAAATCTGTCCATATTTTTAAACATCAAAATTTATTGCTGAACATATGTACTAGGTAATTTATTTTATTTTTTCTCAAGCCATCAACGAAAGCATTATATGAAACTTTTAATGGCATTATTAAACAGATTCTTTTGCCAGTTTCAAATTTTGAATAATTCTAAATGCACAAACGTTAAATAAGATATTTAAATACATGGACATAAGGCTATATAGTTAGTGAAGGGTTTTTTTTTACAGTATTTCTTCAAATAATATAAATCTCATGGCTAAAAATCAAACATGTGGGCACATTATATATAATACCTCTTTTAGGGAGTAGACTATAAACTTTTAAAGTCTAGAGTTCATTTATTCTGTAGTATTATAGAAGACACATACATGCACACATGCATACACACACACACATGCATACACACACACATACACACTTATTCCCTATTATGTTTCCTGAGTGTTACATTTATATTCTCAGAAAAGAATACTTTTGTTTTACTGAAAATATAAAACAACTTCTCCACTCTATCGTATTCCTATCCTTTTTGATTCATATTATGCCTGTTTCCAGTTATTTTTGAGATGATGTTGATTATCAATCTAGTGAAAAATTATAGCAGCCAATTCTGTCTTTGGAGAAGAAACTTCCACAAGGGTGTTGGTCATTATCACTGGTTTACTATGGCTAAGTTTTTTTTTCCAAAGAATGTAGTAAAGTCTATATAAAACAGATCTGTCAAAAAAAGTAACAGCACTATAATAAAATTTGCATATATGCTAAATATTCATCTTGAGGTTAAATAGATTTGTGATTATTTCACTTCAAACTTAGGCTCACTTAGGTTGTGAATAAATGTTTCCTTAGATGATGGGGAATTATGAAAAGACACCTAATTATAGGCTGATAGGGTGTAACTTGGAGCAAATATGGGGAAATGTACATGAAGCTGAATGACTGTTAATTCACTGAGGTATCCAATCATTAAATGTCCCCATTTTCTTGATACTAATGAATGGACCCCTGATCTCCACATTTATATTCCTCTAAGAATTGTCTTGTGTATGTTCTTTGCTGGATTTCACCTATTGATCTTCTGAAGTGACCTCTCCCATAATTCAGAAAATAAGTAAACATAACATTTCACTCCAAAGATGTGGTTTTTGGTGATATTAATTTCTGAGTTTTACAGACCTAAATAGTTAGACTAACACACCGTATAGAAGCAGTGTTCTCTCCTTATACAAAAGATAGTAAGAGAAGTTCATGTAGAGTCTGCTTTCCAAACATTTTATAGAATTCCTAAACTACATTTTGTTTTCTATTTTAAGAATAGTGGACTCAGAACCTTCCTCATATGAAGGTCATTGAACTCATTGTCCTTGGTAAAATACTAACTAGGAAATCATTCACTAGCAGTTGGCTATCATTTGAATATGTTTTATTGTTAGTGATTTGATTTTAACTCTTCTCCTTAAGAAGTTTTAGAGATGCATAATTCTAAGGATGCATCAGTCTTCCATGATGATGTTGAAGAGTGAAGTCTACTTATACATTCTTCTTGTATCAACTTGGCTTTGTCATTTATCTGCCCTTTTTAGCACTTTCTTTAGTCTCATTGCTATACACAAAATTGGCTTTTAAAAATATTTAATTCCTGCCTATTCCACTTGACATGGGAAATGCTGGTTTCCCCAGTCAGGAAGCAGAAACAGTTTGATTTTAGGCTAAAGATAAAAGGAGATGTTCAGGAGGTAGGTTTTCATTTCACAGCTAGTCAGCCCCTAACTGATTGTCTGTTAGTTAATTTGTGCCACTTTCTGTTACTTACTTTTGTATTTTGTTATGGACTTGCCTCTTAACCGGTTTGCCTGCAGCAAGGACAGGTGAACATTCTGCCTCTGTTGTCAGTAACTGTCTATCCTCCTATTCGAACTACCTTATCTCAGAGAGTTAATTTGCAGCAGCACTCTTGCAAACTGATCATACCAGCTTGACTTGTTGACTGTTTACACCTGCTCATGGTGGGGTAGAGATCACTCCATTTGAATGATCCTCATTTGAATATCTCCCATAACCTGCTCTGTGTGGACTTTGGGAAGGGCTAGAGTACATAAATGAGGGATGGTTATGAGAGGGGAGCTTCATCCATGAGGCTATGGGGAAGCCAGCATATCTGCTGTAGAAAGGCTTTCTTGATGACATTTGGTTCATGTGGAGGAACAACCACACTCCCACATACAACCCTTCACCTCTGCTACATAAGGAAGTCTAATAAACTTGGTTCTCCAAAGTAGAATTATGCTTTGGTTTGCTGCTGGGATTTTATGAGAAAGGATAGATGTTTCTGATCTATCTTCCCAGAAGAAATTTTAGTAAAAGTGGCTTTGGTGAAGTAAAATTTGCTAAGCATGAGATCAATTGGCCATGTTCTCCAGGCTTCACCAAAATCCTAGATGCTTCTGTCAGTAAATCCCTGCATGTTCTGATTTCCAGGAGCAGTCATATTGCTTACCTGTAAGCAGATACATTTTGTTATAGTCCTTTAAAAAGGAAGTGTGAAAACTTTTCATAAACTTAGCTGTGATTTCCTAATATTGCCTTTATTCCTTGTACAGAGTGCACTGCCAACCCTATTACTCATAGATGATTTGTAGGATGCTGCATTTGGCACTGTGGTATCGTCCAAAGGACACAGCTGATGCCACTAGACAACACAATCTGCTACCATTTTATATCCCTCATGCCATTGATCCAACAGGCATGGGGAAGGAGTGTCACTCAATTACTTAGAGTGACAAATCCCAAATGTAACTGGCAAATTTGTTGGCTTTTCCAAAGTGAAACTAAAAAGAACTATATTTGGAACAAAGGAGATTCATCATAACATATTTCTGAAATGTGCTTGTGAATGGAATATTGTAACACATGAGGCTATGCTAAAGGACTCATCTTGAGAAGGCTTTGAGGTTTGGACAAAGATCCCTGTGCAGCCTAGGGCTGACAGAAAACACATGGAGTAAAAACTAGAGAATGAATCAGAGTCAGATAACCGTGATGGTAGCTAACTGTAGCAATTTTCCTTTGCTTTAATCAATGTTGCTTTCTCCCCCCATTTTATGAAGAACTTCTGCAGTAAATATTGCGTTAAATTTTGGTAGGCAACTCACTTAGTTAAGCTCATTTCACAGTAGTTTAGAAAGGGATGTGTGTGGGAACACTGCACAGGAACAACACAAACTGTGTCAGGTATTTTTTAATGGTCTTTCTTCTATTTCCCCTATGCTCTAATTGACTTGTCTTGACAGATTACAAAAATGTCATCTGTCCTTTGTGGAAAATGATAAAGATTAATAAAGATTGACTGCTTCTATTGTTTTTGTCCTTTAATTTCTATTCAAGGATTCATCTACAAGGTTCAAAAATGTTTAATCAGTTTTGATAACATTTTTGATAAAACTAAATTAAACCTTACATAAAAGTTTAAAGTGCGATGTTTAAGTTATATTAGTTCTACCTTTTCCATATATGTGGACCAATACTCAAATACCAAAGTTTTTCAAGTATATTGAGCCAATAGGTAGTTGAGCTAATGCTTGAGGTAAGAATTAGCTTACCTATCATACATGCGTTTTTAAGAGTATCCTTTATTTACATAGTAGTATCTTAATATTTATTAGATACACTACAGGAAATAAATCAATAATAAAGTTGACTTTGAATTGTATATTAAAATATTCTGTACTTGCAAAGAAAGTGCTACTAAGCATCTTCAACTTTATTCAAACAATATTATTTCAGGAAAGCAGCCTCAGGGGGTTGTGTGTGTGTGTGTGTG
This sequence comes from Lophiomys imhausi, assembly GCA_907164525.1. Taxonomy (NCBI): domain Eukaryota; kingdom Metazoa; phylum Chordata; class Mammalia; order Rodentia; family Muridae; genus Lophiomys; species Lophiomys imhausi. The sequence goes on along the minus strand of CAJQZJ010004748.1, from coordinate 9,501,351 downwards.
TGTGTGTGTGTGTGTGTGTGTGTGTGTGTCAATGAGCAAATTGTTCATTAGTGGGAAGCTGCCTGGACATAACATTATTAGGTTAAAGTCAAGAGTTTCATGCTGCCTTAACTGTTAGATCTTTCTAAACCAAAAGAATGAAAGTCAATTGGAAAATGGCAGCTGCAATTTAGTTGTTTTCAATTAGACAAACAGAATTAGACGTCAAGAGTTGGCTCTACTTTAATAATGGAAGTTATTAGTTCATAACTAGAGGCATAGCTATGAATTTAGAATACAATCAGGAGCATCAGTCAAGCATGACAAGAACAGTTCAGCTCACATATGTTCTGTTTCAGAATGGAACATCCATAGCAGTTCACTGGAGCTCAAAATTACAACTGAGAAGTGATCAGTTTAACTACCTTCAAAATCTGTGTGCAGGGAACAGACTGAAGATTAATTCCTTAACATTAAAATGTGTGAATTATATTCATGAAAATATCTGAAGATGATTCTAAAAGTAAACAAATATTTAGATATGTATTGAGAATTTAAGAAGAAATAAAATCATGTATTTTTGAAATATGAATATTAGTTTTAAGGTCAAATTAAACTAACCTAGATTAAGAAAATGTGTCATGTCACACATTCAGTGTGAATGGTGTAGGACACAGGAGAGATGATAAAGAAAGTGTCATTATTTTAAAGGTTTATTTTTTATATTTTGTTTATTTGACTAAAATTTTAATATATATATGTACTGTATTTACATTTCCCCTTCCAGTGTTACCTCCAAAGAATACATCCCATTTCTCCACTTCTCAAATTCATGACATTCATACACATGTATATGTTTGTGTGTGTGTGTGTGTGTGTGTGTACATATATACACACATACATTTGTGTGTGTGTATGACCTGAAGAACCCATTTAGTATTGTTCATATGTATTTTTTTAGGCATAACTACTTAGTGTTTGTATTCAATTAGAGTGATAATCCATAGGAATGGCTGGTTCTCCCTCTCTCAGTACTTACTCACTCCCTATGCCTCTTCATCTAAATGGAAAATGTTGGGAGGAAGATTTAACCTTGGTAGGGAGAAGGGACAGCAATACACAGGACATTGAGGGAGGAAGACGTTCTGAAGAAGCCATAGGGAATAAATATTTTAAGTTACCATAAGATTTGTTTTTATCTTTGTGTGTGTGTGTGTGTGTGTGTGTGTGTGTGTGTGTGTGTGTGTGTGTGTCTCCATAAGAATGTAGGTGTACACACAGGCCAGAAGGATCCATGGACCTATTGTTACAGGCAGTAGGGAGCAAACTGGTATGGATGCTTCAAATTGAACTTTCATATTCCTTTTTAAATTATTTTTATTTTTATGTTTATTTATTACATCAGGTTACACCTCCATCACAGCGTCCTCTTTCCACCCCTCCCAGTTCCGCCCTCCCACCCTCTACTCTCTATCCCTTCCATCCCATTGCTCTGGAGTGGAATGTCCCTACATTTCAGTCCCCTGCCCCAGTTCAGCAGTCATATGAGGCCAAGATCCTCCTCATATACTGGAGGGTCTACAAGGCACCACCACTAGGGAGAAGTGTCTCATTGACAGGAAAAATGTCTATGTTCATGTTTCCTATGGTACATTGGTTGTAGTATAGTTATCCTGTGTTATATGGCTAAAATCCGATTATAAGTGAATAGATTCCATGTGCATCCTTCTGAGTCTGGGTTAGCTCACTCAGGAGGAGCTTCTCTAGTTCCATCCATTTGGCTGCCAATTGCATGATTTTGTAGTTTCTGATGGCTGCGTAGTATTCCATTGTGTAGATGTACCAAAAAAATTTTTTTATCCATTCCTCAGTTGAGGGACATCTGGGTTGTTTCCAGTTTCTAGCTATTACAAATAAGGCTGCTATGAACATAAATGAAGAAATGTCGTTGTGGTTTGGTAAGGAATAATTTGGATGTATACCCAGAAGTGGTAAGGCTGGGTCTTCAGGTAGAGCTTTGCGTCCAGAGGGTTTGTCCCAGGGGTCCCATCCTGGGACCCCTACTACTCCCTGGGTTCACTGGGTAAAATCTCTTGGGTTCGTACTTCTCAGGTTGTTGCTCATCTTGGTTATATTTCCGCGATGTTGTAGTTATTTTCCCTGTGTTCAAATTGTGTCCTTTCTGTCTGCCACCATCTTGGATTCATTTCCCTGTCATATTCCTTAAAAGTAGCAAGTGTTCTTAACTGCTGAGACATATCTTCAGCCACTTTTTTTTGAAAAAAATTTACATGCTTTAATTTTTGAATCAATTTACTCTCCTATAATAATGATCAGATTTTAGTAGTATGGAGTCATATGATTAAAAAAAAGAAATTAGGTTATGTGATATAATCTTAAAAAATTGCAAATCCCTAAGATAGGGATCTTCATTGCAACATTGGCTCATGTCAGTGATGGATAAGGTTCCCATTGATTTGAAGACATTAATGAAAGTTGAAACAAGGAAGAGGAACCCAGAGACCTTTTCCTGACAGTCAATAGCAAATGTAGATAATTCTATGCACTGAAAGGCACATATAATATTTGAAGAAAATAATCACAATCAAATTAAACTCAATTCTGGCTAGACCTCTTGTACCTATCAAAAAGCTAATTTATTTATTTGTATTCGAGATTCTCAGTCATAAAATAGGTATGATTCTTGTGGTCAAGAACAGTGCTCACCAGATTGTTAGCATCATGTAAATATCTATACATTGTAATTATAATTAGTAATTTATTTAATTAAAATATGCATGAAAGACCAACACTTTAACCACCTATACTAAAATGTTCTATGTCCAACATAAAAAAAAATCAATATCTTTCCTATTTGAATATTTAGGCACTATTTTCCTCCCAAAGACACTTTTGATTCAGTAAGTAAGTAAGTCTAAGTCCATTGTCTTTAAATTATAGAAGAACATACACAGAAACCAAGAATAGCATTGTCTGTTATCTTGGGATATCTTACTAGATATGCATATGATTTATTTTGTCATTCTTTTATCAGGTTAAACAGCATTGTCTAAGTGAGATGTGAGAGGGTATCTTGCTAATGACTGACTTCATTGTTATCTAGCATCAGTATTTTTCTTTTTGAAAAAAAATCTCTAATGATTAAGGATGTTGAGCATTTCTTCAAGTGTCTCTCAGCCATTAGAGATTCCTCTTTTGTGAATTCTCAGTTTAGCTCTATCCCCCATTTTATGTTTGGGTTATTTGGTTTCTTGGTGTTTAATTTCTTGAGTTCTTTATAAATTTTGGATATTAGTCGTCTGTCTGATGTGGGGTTGGTAAAAATATGTGACTCAAGACGACCCTGAGATTCCATCTCACACCTGTCAGAGTGCCTAAGATCAAAAAATTAAATGACAGCACATGCTGACAAGGTTGTGGAGAAAGGAGAACACTCCTCCATTGTGCAAACTTGTATAACCACTATGGAAATCAGTCTGGTGAAATCTTAGAAAACTTAGAATACACCTACCTCAAGACCCAACCATACTACTTCTGGGTATACATCCAAACGTTCCTCACCAAACCAGAAGGACATCTCCTTAACTATGTTCATATAAGATTTATTTGTAATAGCTAGAAACTGGAAACAACCCAATTGACCCTCAACCAACGAATGGATAAAAAAAAAAAAAAAAAAAAAAAACTGGTACATTTACACAATGGAATACTACTCAACCATCAGAAACAAGGAAATCATGCAATTTGTTGCCAAATGGATGGATCTAGAAAATCTCACCCTGACTGAGGTAATCCAGACACAGAAAGATGCACATGACATCTATTCACTTATAACTGGATTTTAGCCATATAGTACAGGATAACTATCCTACAACCAACAGACTGAAAGTAACAGAAACATAGGGTTTGTTACCTGTTTTGGGACACTTTTCCCTAGTAGAAATGCCATGTAGGACTCAGTGCAAGTGGAAGCTCTTAGCCCTTATATGACTGCTGAACTGTGGGAGGCTGTTATGTAGGGGCACCCCACACTGCAGGAGTAGGATAGGTGGGAAAAGGGGGACAGGATGGGAGGGTGGGACTGAGAGGGGTGGAGAGAAGGGACTGTGATAGAGATGTAACTTGAAGTAATAAATGAACATTAAAAAAAAAAGAAAAAAATCTGTGATTTATAGTGGAAAGTGGCACTAAGAAACCAGAAGCTTGACATGATCCACACAGTAAGTATCCTTGCTTCTGAGCCGATTGTGACCCAATGATATCTGGGGGAGTCTAGACTCTAATGACTACTCTTCCTGCTGCCTTCTACCACAGAAAGAAAGCTGCCTCTCACTATCCTCAAGGCAAGGTGATTTGTTGAGGATGGAAATGTACATGTGTACACAATATACTCAATGTCATTTGGGCTTTGTTCCTCTCTCATTGCAGTGCCCTTGGCCCGGACCATAACTGGTGGATCGTGATAGGGAAAGGAAACAGGAACACTAACAGCTGTAGATGAAAGAGACCTCAGGCAGCTGTGAGCACAAAGAGAAACAGACTTCTTGGGAGACAAGCTTAAGTGAGACATCTTGTTTAATTGGAAGTAACAAAGGTTACTTAAACCTCTAGGGCATGGGTAGAAGCTTTCAGAATGAGTGTACATCATTGGTCACATGCAGGGTGCTGGAGATGCCTCATTTGCATTAGGAGGAATTCCAGATGCTTCTGGACATGACCTTATAAGAGGAGATGAAGTTTTACGTGGTTACCAGGCTAAGCAACAACTCTGGGGGCAAGGGTTGGGGTACAGGGTTACATGCGCTGAAAGTTGCAGGCCCAGGGTAGGGTTACAGGTCAGCAGTCCTCCTGGTGATCTCAGGACAAGATTTCAGGGGTTCAGGAATGCCTCAACCCTACTCTTACTCCAGGCCAGCTCCCTTGGGTCCCAAACTCCCTGGTCCCACTGCAGAAATATTATGAATCTCTATTCCATATACCGAAAAAAAAATATCATTGCAGTTCAACATTGGTTTATGCTTTGAAGTTTTTCGATAAATAGCACATAGAGTGAAAAGTACAGATCTTAATGATCACTCTACTTATTGTGTGTATGTGTGTGCTTATGATTTACATTGGGATTTGGGACTGCATATCAGAGGACAACCTTGGAGATTTAGTTCTGGCACATTTTTAAAGTTGGTCTGTTTTGTTGTTTCTGGTGGCTTGCACACTACAGGCCAGGTGCCCCGCGAACTTCTGGGTGATTCTCCTGTCTCCACTCTCCTCTCACAATGAAGTACTGGAATGATAACTGTGTACCACAGCATCTGAGATTTTTATGTGCATCTCAGGGATTGAACTCCAGTCATCAGGATGTCTGGACAAGCACATTCCCTGCTGAGATAAATATCTTGCCAGCCTGAAAGCACAGATCCTACAAAAAGACAGTCTGAAGTGTTTCCTAGAATTTATTCTTTCACTTAGCCACGCCCTCATTAACATAAAGACTATTTTATTCAATTTAAAATATCTTCTTTTATAGACAGGTCAACCACTTGAACATGAAGTCACTTTTAAATACGTGTTTCTCACAGTAAACCTTTACTTGTTTTACAACCAAAGATAAATGGAATCTCACAGTATGCACATTTCTGGATTTTTATTTTGTCACTCAGTGTATGTTTAGCAGACATCTTTTTTTTTAACATGCAGTTCCTAAGATTTCATTATTCATAGAACAACATGTGCACAAAGAAATAGCAGAGGGTAGTAGTTTGTATGTATCTTCTAAGAGGCATATCTCTAAAGCACTTCCTGAGGCAAAAGTTGCTCTCTAGCCGATTTGTCTTCCTTCTCCAGGTCTATAGCAGTCTTTCATACTGAAGAGCCAGGGCTTATGATGTTTTCTCTCTTCTACATTTAGCTTCTACATCTGTTACTCTGCCTCCTTACTCTTTGTCTTTCAGTGATAATCTTTGTATTCTGAGGGCATCCTTTAACCACATGATTAAAATAACTTCACTAAGATTAATAACATAGATGAAGAGAAGTAGCATGTGGTAATATGATGGGAGTGTACCTAACATTTTACAAAATGTGCAGGTTAAATAATCTTGTGTGTTTATAGAAACAGTAGCATGGATAGTAACCCTCCAAAGACAGAATTAAAAACTGTGAAAATGAATTAATTTTGTATTTTCACTTTACAGATGGAAGTGAATGTAATGAAATAATATGGAAAACATTTTCCTTTAATTAAAAGGAGAACAAGATAATATGACTTAGGATGATTAAAATTAATGACTAATTTTCAAAGGCAACAATATTTATTTGAGAAACCTAAATAATTGTTTGAAATTAATATATAATGTGCTGCAGTTGGTGGACAGAGTCAGTTATTCATACACTTACAAGTGATGTATTTTTCAGATGCATTACTCTGTAATGTTATCCAGTTCTGGATCTCTAGATGTTTGTTTATCTCGTTACAAATAGCAAGACAGTAGAAGGACAAAGGGACTTTTTGACATTAACAGTGCAACATCTTAGTATTTTGTTTTCAAACTAGGTCAATTTCATTGTAAAAAAAAAAAGCATAGACTTAGTTTAAAGGGCTGTGTTATGGGCTGGAGAAATGACTTAAGAGCTCTCACTGTTCTTTCAGGACATCTGAGTTCAATTCCCAGCACCTACATGGTGATTTACAACTCTTTGTAACTTCAGTTCCAGGGAACTGATGTTCTCCTCTGGCCTGTTCAGGCACCAGGCACACATATGATGTACAGGTATAGGTGCAGGCAAGGCACTCATTCATATATGAAATAAAGTAAAAGATATGTGAGAACAAGTTTAAGCTACCAATTTTAATTATTCTTCCTCTGAACATAAATGATTATACAAAGCCCTACATATGACTTTTGAAATGTATAGCATTTGTTTTCATTCTCCAAACATATTGTCCCCAGAGTGAACAAAAACTACACATTTCAAAACTCATATATAGGGCTTTTGTATAATTATTTAAACCAGAAGAGTTTCAGTTTTTACATATTTTATATTATTGACCTCCTATCCCTACATTTATTTATTTACTTACTTATGTATTTATTTATTGAAATGAGATCCAACTATGTGGCACCGGTTGGTTTAGAACTAGTTATATAGACTAAACTGGCCTTGAACTCTATTTCTCTATCGGACTCTATTGAACATTTTGAACAGCAACATTTCCATAGAACAATAACATCAAATTATAATTATGCCTTAGCTAATGTTACTATTAACATTTTCATGTTAGTATGTATATTGATGATATGTACATTATGCATATCATTTCTTCTGACTGACTGGTTATCCATTTATCTGTCAAACTTTGGAGTAGGGATACTAAAATATCATTTATTTACTCATAAGACATCTGAATGTGTTAGGTCAACATCCACAGAAAGAGCAAACACTTCAGTCGGAATATAAATCTCCCACATGACAGAGTACAAGTTTAAATTGGTTCCCTCTTTTTTTTCTGTAGAAAGTTGTCCATCAATTCTCATACTGGTACAGGTACCATAACTCATGGCAGGGTGGCTGGTACTTTGAAACCTTTCTCTAAATTCACCCTTAGTCAACTCTGATTTAGTACCAATTTGTGAATAGTATACACTTTGTAAGCCATTTGGTTCCACTAAAAATAGTCAACTAATGTAACCACCATGGTGGAGCTAAACAGTCAATGTAATACATAAGCTAATGTCTTTGCATTTTAAGGCATTGCAATACAATTTTATTAATGGAAAATGATATTTGAATATTATAATATCATACATATCACAAAATAACATCTTTTGACTAATTGTTTAACCATATAAAATTGCTCTTAGCTCGAGTATCTTTGGTAGCATGGTAATTCCTACTCTAAAACACTTACATATCAGTTATCACTTGCACAATAAATCTAACTATTTCTTTTGTATCTAATATTCTTTCCCTTATCCTTTCCTTTTTAGTTTCTAATTTCTATCCTGCTGGACTTCATTTGTGTGACAGTCTTTTCTTTCTTTTTTTTTTCTATTTCCCAGAGAAAACTGAGGTGGTTTATATGTCTTCATACTTTGGAGATTTTGAACCTCAGACTATGAGTTATTAATCATATTAATGAGGGAAACTCACAAACTGTAATATTCAGTTTAAGTTAGTGGCTGGGGAACAGGACTGCACAGGTAGGAGAGGAACCAGTTTTTGAGAGTTAGTGAATTCACATTTAGGAGATAGAATTATTCAGGGAGATGGGAAGGATCTGGGAAAATAATATATATACTGTAAGTTTTTGATAGATGATTTGGTGTTTAGAATAATCAATATTACTAGATTTCTTCTTGTTAATATGGAAATTGAATTAATATGCTCAGTTACCTAAGTTTGTATAATTCCTTCTATTTTATTAGTCAAAGATATCAGGGGATTATATAATCATAGAATGAGTTAGATGATGGAAATCTAATGTATATATTCATGCATTGAGAGTAGGCGAGAAAAAGAATATCAAGAAGTTATCCAAATAGAACAATGCACTATTTATCATATTCATTATTTTTATTTGTGTAAGTTTGAAACGTAAACGTGTCACACAAGCCACTGTGCACTTGTGGAGGTCTGAAGACAACTTTCAGATTTTTTTCTCCCCTTCAACTGTGGGTTTGGTGATCACAATAGGGTTACAAGGCTAACATGACATGTGTTTCTATCCACAAAGAAAATAAGTTCAAGGCTCAGAAATCAACAAGCAGGTTAAATATGCTACAGTGCTTTTCCATCAGATTACTGGATTTGAGATCTGATTTGGGGAAATGATTACAGTTAAGAATTCTGTGTACTTTCGAAGAACTTGTTCATTAGCTTGAGAAACTTCAGAGAAAGTCTGTAATCAGGCGATTCTGTGACTAATCTTCTGTAGCATGAAGACGTCAGAGAAAGAATTCCACTCCACCCAATCTCTGTTGCAAATGGTTTGTGATCTCATTTTACATGTTGTGAAGGTACTGCTCTATTAGAGGTCTTGCTTGTTCAGCCGCACACCATATACTGTCCAACATTCCTGTCATTCTGGTAATGAAGTCCACACTGATTCCTTTATGTGTGAAGTGTTCTGAGACTGGATACCAAAGATATAGTAGACCATCAGATTCCTCCAATATTTTACATTGGGCCTACTAAATCTTTTCTTCTCAACTTTAGTAGTCATGTACAATATGAAACCTAGAAATCAATGAATCTTGAAGTTTTTCATTAGGAAAAGCAAAGGGCACTAAATCTTTCCATTACTATATTCTTTGTGATGGACTGATAAAATTACCTTTTGCGCACTAAAACATACTCTCAAATATTTTTTATTTATTTAATGTACAAACTATTCTATTTTACTTTATTGCATTCTCATCATGGATTCCTAGACAAGTGAACATATTTCCTATTGATATTAATAGTTAATAAAACCGCTCACTATTTCAAGTGCTTCCGGCCATATACATAGTTAAATGGCCTGCAGAACCCTCTCTCTCTCTTGTACATGGAATACATGGATAGCTGCAATTCAAAGTCAGAAGTACAAGAGCATCCATTTAAATTTGAGGCTCTGGTAAAAAGCATTTTATTTATAATAATAATAATAATAATAATTGTTATTGTTGTTTTTTATTTTTGTTGTTATTGTTATCTGCATCCTCACCTTCTACATGACCAAATTGTTGCTTATAATAGACATAAATAAAATGATCCTCACGTTCCTAAGTAGGAGTCCCTAAGCTAATGTAGGTATTTCTTTTACAGTCCACATTACCATTATCATTGTCATGGAATATATAATCAGCACACATTTATTGCAGTAGCTTTATCTGTACTTATTTCTGTTAACTTCATTTAATTTGAATTCTTAAGAAATAATTCTACATCCTTCTTATTTATTAATTTCTTTTGCAGTTCAGGTGCCTGTACATTTCTATTGGATTGGAGATTGTTTATTCCTACTGAATAAAACATAACTTGTTGGTGTCTCCTATTCAGGAAAGAAATTCAATCTAAGAAAGATACTTTTTGAACACAATGAGCCATAACTCAAAGGTATATTAATTTTCAAGTGAAATTGTTTATAGTTTAGTTCTATTTATGTCAAGCATCTCTTCTATATTCAGCTTTTAAACATGCTTTGTATAAACATTTCAGGTACTTACATAAGACATAGGGGTAAATCAAAGTCAGTTTAGCTGTTCTAAAAATGAATTCCTGACACCAAAAGATAAGACACGGAATTTAAATACCTGTGGCACTTATCATTAATCTTGTTGGTGCTGAGTAAAGTTTATTCAGCTCAATGTCACAGATGTCTTTTTTGTTGCATTCTTCCACATAGAATTTCAGAGTAAGACATTTTCCATGTGAAGCATAAGTAGGTACTAAATTAACTCACATCTTAGTAAAAGATGTTAGTAAAACTTTTTCTTTTGAAGCAGGAAAGGAAACCAGTATCACTTTCCCCAAAATCTATATTGAATGTTAACGTTCTTAAGAACTTAATATAATTTTGTAAGTACAGATGGATGGTAAGCTAGTAACAGTGAATATTGTCAAATGAATATAAACCATAATACAACACACATGTTAGTTGTGGGCAAATTTAGAGAAATAAGATCAAATTTCCCAATAGCAGTAGGCATTGAAAAAATTTTACATTAAATATATGGTATGTCCAAATAGAGTGTAACAATAGTATATAACAGGGAGTTGGGGACTGTTGCTAATTTCACCTCTCTGGTAAAGGGCTTTCTTAAGTTACTAAAATCTCGACTTTTCACTCCTGGTCAGACAAAATTTGAACTTCTCTGACAAAGTAGGGCTCATATTCAGTGAAGCAGAATACTGCTGGATTTGACATATATGCAGATAAAATGAGATGTCTTTTCTGGGAGGCTTCTTATCCCTATTTTCTTCTTTGATAAGCTTCATTCAATATTTACAACAAATAAGGTATTAAGGATATATATGTGTGTGTGTGTGTGTGTGTGTGTGTGTTTTACATGAATAAAAAAGCCTATACCATGAACTATACTGATCTTTTCTCTTTCCTGTGATTAAGATAGAAAATATTATCCATATAAAATAATCAAATTTTGTATTAAACACAGATATTTTTATTTTTTGGAGGGGTGTGCTTGCCTGTTTCTTTTTAAAAAAAAATATGTATATTTATTACTTCAAGTTACATCTCCGTCACAGTGCCCTCTTTCCACCCTCCTGGTTCTATCCTCCTACCTTCTCCTCCCTCTCCCACCCATCCCACTCCTCCGAAGTGGGGTGTCCCTACATATCAGCCCCCCTCAGTTCAGCAGTCATATGAGGGTTAAGAGCTTCCTCTTGCGCTGGGGATCTAAGTGTCAGCACCCCTAGGGAAAATTGTCCCACTAACAGATAGTGAAGTCTCTGTTCCTGTTCTTTTTGATGTATTGGTTGTAGGATAGTTACCTGATTAGGAATCAGTGGAATTAATCTATTTCAGTAATGAAGAGATGGTGACTGTAACTGTATTCTCCATCCATTACTTCCAACATCTTCTTATATGAAAGCA
>CAJQZJ010004748.1:9408619-9488832 GCA_907164525.1 Lophiomys imhausi | reverse complement strand
TGTGTGTGTGTGTGTGTGTGTGTGTGTGTGTGTGTGTGTGTGTTTTACATGAATAAAAAAGCCTATACCATGAACTATACTGATCTTTTCTCTTTCCTGTCAGTGATTAAGATAGAAAATATTATCCATATAAAATAATCAAATTTTGTATTAAACACAGATATTTTTATTTTTTGGAGGGGTGTGCTTGCCTGTTTCTTTTTAAAAAAAATTTATGTATATTTATTACTTCAAGTTACATCTCCATCACAGTGCCCTCTTTCCACCCTCCTGGTTCTATCCTCCTACCTTCTCCTCTCTCTCCCACCCATCCCACTCCTCCGAAGTGGGGTGTCCCTACATATCAGCCCCCCTCAGTTCAGCAGTCATATGAGGGTTAAGAGCTTCCTCTTGCGCTGGGGATCTAAGTGTCAGCACCCCTAGGGAAAATTGTCCCACTAACAGATAGCGAAGTCTCTGTTCCTGTTCTTTTTGATGTATTGGTTGTAGGATAGTTACCTGATTAGGAATCAGTGGAATTAATCTATTTCAGGAATGAAGAGATGGTGACTGTAACTGTATTCTCCATCCATTACTTCCAACATCTTCTTATATGAAAGCAGATGAAAATAGAATAAAGCTCAAAAGACTGATAGCACTGAAAATCCAGAGTGCCAGAAAACAACACTAAAACTAGTAGTAGCTGTAAACCATTAAAACTACACTCAGAGATGCTTAACAACTGATGAATGGATTTAAAAAAGTTGTACATTTACACAATGGAATACTACTCATTGATCAGAAACAAGGTTTGTAAATTATACATCTATATTCTGAAAAAAAACCCTGAAAATATCCACAAATTTCTTTGTTTTGCTCATTGAAATTCATACTTTGTGCCCAAAGCTTAATTTGTTTTTTAATTAATTTGTTAATTATTTTTAAATTAATTTTTAATTTGTATATCCTGGTAGTATATTTGACTCAAGCAATGAATCCATCCCTCAGATATTGCTTTTGTGATGAACACCATAACCTTTGTCATATATATTACCTTTATCAGTCCCACTCAGTTACTGTTTGAAAATTTTGCATTCAAGAGATTGAGGTGCACCAAAATGTCCTCATCATGAGAAAGATGATAACTAATAATCAGGTAATAATGATACAAAATTACCCCATAAAGCAATGCAAATATAGTCTTCAACCTATATATAAAAAGTGAAAGACTAGTCTTTCAAAATCATGCTTCAGTCTTTAGTAACTGAACAATATAATTCTAGGTTTTACATTTATGTCTAAGTTAAAATCTGAAATAATAACAATAATAAGATACATTTGATAGCATTATGAGTTAATAGTTACTAGTGTTTATGAGAAGCATTGGTCTTTGCAACCATCATCTTGTTATGGCCTCTCTGTAATTACATGTGAGATTATTATGATTTCTACTTTATCACTTAGAACAGTGACTGACACATCTAAATGATATAGCTAATTTATCATCTATATTATTTGCACTCTGAGAAAATTGATTCAAATTATTGTGGAAATCTTAAGTCTAAGATAATGCTATATTTTGGGAAGATGGGGAAATAATTCTGTTATGTTACAAAACTGGCTACACTGTAGTATATATTATCTTTGCATATTTTTATTCAAAATTTTAATTGGTATACATTCATTCTATACAGAGAGGGTTGGCTAAAGATATTTGTTTTAAGTAACTGATATATTTAATGATGTACATCTCCTGTGACATTCTTTCAGTCCTTTTCCAATAGTTTCCTTCCTTTCCCCAGTCTTCCCTTGTTTTCACAATATATATGTTTTTATATATCTACATCCAGTGTATGATCACATTTGTGGGTGTCTGGTTTATATCTGTTAACATAATGACCTCTAATTACAATCATTTTGCAGTAAATGAAATTATTTCATTCATCTTTGTTGCTGAACAAAACTCCATTATGTACATATACCACATTTTCTTTATCAATTTATCTGTTGATGGACACCTAGACTGATTTAATATCTTGGCTGTTGTGAATAGTGCTGCAGTTAATATTGGCATGAAGCATCTCTATGGAATCCAGACTTAGGGTCTTTTTTACTATATACTGAGGCCTTGTTTACTTGAACAGTTTTATGATGATTTCCATGTGACTTGACCAATCATATTCCAAGTAGCATCATATGTAAGAGATGCCTTTTCCTTGTACCTTATCATTTGTGTTTTTTTGTTTTTGTTTTTGTTTTTTTACTTATAGGAAATCTGACTTAGATGAGAATCAAAATGAAGTTTTAATATTCATTTCCCTGATGAATAAAGACATTAAACATTTTCCTATTTTTATGGGCTGTCTTTTTTTTTTTGTTGTTGTTACATCTCCATCACAGTCCCCTCTCTCCATCCCTCCAAGTCCCACCCTCCCAACCTCTCCCCCTCTCCCACCTATCCTACTCCTCTCAAGTGGGTTGCCCCTACATATCAGCCCCCCTCAGTTCAACAGTTATTTGAGTGTTAAGAGCTTCCTCACAGCCCCCGAGCAAAGATGACACACAAACTCATGAAGCGTTCCATATTTGTAAAGTCTGTAAGAGAAAAAGGTCAAGTATCATATAATGGAGACTCATCAGCATTACACCTGACTTCTCCTCGGAAGCTTTAAAAGCCAGAAGGGCTTGAGTTGATATCCTACAATCCATAAGAGACCATAGGTGCCAGCCCAGATACCTCACCCAGAAAACCTTTGTGTCAACATAGATGGAGAAAACAAGATATTCCATGACAAAGCCAAATTAAAGCATTATCTATCCACAAATCCAGCTGTGCAGAAGATCCTAGAAGAAAAATTTCAACCCAGAGAAGATAACTACACCCAAGAAAACACAATAAACAAAAAATTCTATTGCAGCTAAACCAAAACAAAGAAACAAACAAAAAACCCACACAACTACCACTTACATAAAAATAACAGGAAATAACAACTTATGGTAATTAATATCCCTCAACATCAGTGGACTAAACTCCCTAATAAAAAGAAACAGGCTTACAGAATAGATCCATAAGCAAGACCCATCATTTTGCTGCATACAAAAAAAAATGCACCTCTATAACAAAGATAGACTCTACCTCACAGTAAAGGGCTGGGAAAAGATTTTCCAAGCAAACAGTCCCAAGAAGCAAGATGGAATAGTCATCCTAATATCAAATAAAATAGATTTTTAATGGAAATTAACAAAAAGGAGAAGGAAGGACACTACATACTCGTCAAAGGAAAAATTCATTAAGATGAGATCTCAATACTGAATATCTATGCCCCAAATACAAGGACACCCACATTTGTAAAAGAGACACTACTAAAGCATAAACCACACATTGATCCCCACACACTAATAGTGGAGACTTCAACACCCCACTCACACCAATGGACAGGATATTGAGACGGAAACCAAACAAGGGAAATAATGAGACTAACAGGGACATGAACCAAATGGACCTAACAGATATCTACAGAATGTTTCACCCGAACAAAAAAGAATACACCTTCTTCTCACCACCCCATGGAACCTTCTCCAAAATTGACCCCATAGTCAGACACAAAGCAAGCATCAACAAATACAAGAAAATTAAAATAATCCCGTGTCTCTTATCAGACCACCATGGATTAAAGCTGGATTTCAACAACAACAGAAATTTAAAAAGCCTACACATTCATTGAAACTGAGCAACTCTCCACTCAATGACTACTGGGTCAGGGAAGAAATAAAGAAGGAAATCAAAGACTTCCTAAAATCCAACTAAACGAAGGCAAAACATACCTCAAACCTATGGGACACAATGAAAGCAGTGCTACGAGGAACTTTCATAGCACTAAGTGCCTTCAAAGAGAAAATTGTGACAGTTCATATTAGTGAATTAACAGCAGAACTGGAAGCACTAGAAAAAAAAAGAAGCAAACACTCTGAAGAGTAGCCCACAGCCGGAAATCATCAAACTCGGGGTTGAAATCAACAACTTCGAAACAAAAATAACAAGAAGAAGAATCAGGACTCAGTCATCTTTCACTTCCTCCTTCTACATGAATGAATCATTTCAAAATACAATTTTATAGGATTTTTTTTAACTTTTAAACCTAATTAATGTAATTAATGTAATTTTGAAGAGTAAAATGATAATCTTATATAAAATATCAAATGATCATCTTAATATATGTGAAATTTGGCAAATTTCAGATGTATTTATTATAAAAATGTTTTCATCAAACAATAGATGGTAAGTCTGAGCTCAATAAAGGAAATATCATGAAAAACTTACAGCTCAGAATATATTAAAGTCTCAAAGATGGAGTGTGTCTTCTTATACTTAGAAATAAGGTAAGGCTGTCTGTTCTTGCCACTCACTTTAAATTTTGAATGGATATTCTTAAAAATAAAATAAGTTAAGCAGAATTATATAAATATATATATAATTGTATATGTGTGTGTGTGTGCTATATGGATGAAAGGAACGCATTATTCAGATATGTTTCATTATTTAAAGGTATTCAAAAGTCAGCATTATTTGCCTCAGCAAAATGACTCAGTTAAGTGAACAGCAAATTGTCTTGTTTTCAAACAAGGGAAGGGAACTATCTTTGACTGTTAAAATTATGGAGTGTGTGAAACTAGGAAACAAATTTCCATTTGACAAGCTCTCCAGTCAATGGTATTTTATTAAGTCAGTCCATGCAGTATAATATATATTTGGTACTAAGACGAAATACCTAAAAGTGGGTGTTATTTGTGAACTAAAAAATGGATGAGAGTGTTAAGAGGTGTGAGCTCATACCTGTAAATGTTGATTGTGATATGAAAGGGCTGGTTCATGTGGTTCTGGGGGGGCTGAGAAATTTAAAACCGGAAAAGTAAATAAGATGTTGCCAGTATGATAGCAAAGATTTAAGTAGCAAGACATGAGTACATGATGGAAGCTTTAGTCTGGTTCCAGAAATGAAGGCAAAAAATAGTATTCCAGATCCCAGACAGCTGCCCATATAGAGAAGGTGCTTTCTTACTCTGCCCCTGATTGTAGTCACAGACTAAATATATATGAAGGGCACACTAACACTGAGGACAGCATACTGTAAGTAGTCCATGGATTCAAATGGAATCTTCATTCCAAACCACTCTCAAACAAACACCGGAAATGAGAACCAACCAGAAACCTGGACATGGACACTTTGGATGACAAGTTGACAAATATAAATAGTAATCATAAAAGGTTATGGTTGGGGTTAGGGTTAGAGCAGAGCTATGGTCAAGGTGTCCAATGAGCGTTTTTCCCTGGTGATGGAACATCTTAGTTCTGAAGGACATAAAGGAATTGCAAGCTATGGTTACAAGGAAGGTAGTTTTGGAAGAGCAAAAGTTGAGAACAATGTTTGAAATGAAACTGAGCTGAAGCAAAAATACTGAGAGCAAATGTGAATGATTAAGTTAGGACAGTGAGACAATCAGTTTCCTAAGATATAGTGGTTCTCAACCTTCCTAATGCTGTGACCCTTTACTACTACAGTTCTTTATGTGACCCCTAACTATAAAATTATTTTCTATGTCATAGCTATAATTTTGTTACTGTTATAAATTTTAGTGTCAATGTCTGATATGCAGGATATCTGATATGTGACTCTTGAAGGGGTTGCTTCCCACAGGTTGAGAACCGCTGATTTAGATCTTTTTTGACTATGGTAGATCAAATTTTGCTCTCTGTGTAAGTGAAATCAGTAAGAATGACTAATGCCAATAGTATGTGTCCTGGCTCAGTTGTAAAGGAGACACCAAAATGAGGAGAGGAAAAAAAAGGATGGAAAGAATGGACGGAGGGAGGAAACAAGAAAATGAGGGATTAAAGAAAGTAGGATGAACAAGGCGCAATAAAAACTTGAAATCTGATTGTAGGACAGAATATAAAGTATAGGCTGCTAAATGGAAAAGGACAATGCTATTAATCAGAAAAAAGGGAGAAAGAACATTGCCCAGATCTAAAGTGTTGTAGTATAAAAAGAGATTGATTTGAAATCTATTATACAAATGAAATTTGAGAGAACTTTTCAAAGAATTGAGATGAAGGACAGATGAGAGCACAGAGTAGTATATCAAAGAAAGCTTGATTCTAGCTATTTGTCTAGAAAATTTAATTGATTTTTGTGGTTTTAATTTATAATCTAGAATATAATAAAATGTTATGGGAATCCAAATTTTCAATTTAATTTATTTATTACTTCAGGTTACACCTCCATCACAGGGCCCTCTTTCCATCCCTTCCATTCCTGCCCTTCTACCCTCTACCCACTATCCCTTCTATCCCACTCCTCTGGAAAGCATGCCCCTACATATCAGGCCCCTGTCCCAGTTCAGCATTCTTACAAGGGCAAAGAGCCTCCTCATACACTGGATGCCTACAAGACATCACCACTAGGCAAAGTGTCTCATTGACATGTAACAAAGTCTATCTTCCTGTTCCCTTTGGTACATTGGTTGTAGTAGAGTTATCCTGTACTATATGGCTAAAATTCAATTATAAGTGAGTAGATGCCATGTGCATCCTTCTGAGTCTGGGTTTGCTTGCTCAGAATGAGGCTTCTCTGATTCAATCCATTTGGCTGCAAATTGCATGATATCCTTTTTTCAGATGGCTGAGTAGTATTGCATTGTGTATATGTACCAAAGTTTTCCTCCGTTGAGGGACATCTGGGTTGTTCCAGTTTCTAGCTATTACAAATAAACCTGCTATGAACATAGATGAGGAAACGTCTTTGTGGTTTGGTGAGGAATCATTTGGATGTATACCCAGAGGTGGTATGGCTGGGTCTTGAGGTAGAGCTATTCCAAGTTCTCTAGGATATCACCAGACTGATTTCCACAGTGGTTGTAACAGCTTGCACTCCCACCAGCAATGGAGGAGGGTTCCCCTATCTCCACAATATCACCAGTATGTGCTGTCATTTGAGTTTTGGATCTTAGCCATTCTGACAGGTGTGAGATGGAATCTCAGAGTTGTCTTGAGTTGAATTTCTCTGATGATTAAAGATGCTGAAGTAACCCGAATCTAAGAACACATCAAAAGTATCATACACCATGATCAAGTAGACTTCACTTCTCAAGTGTCTCTCAGCCATTAGGGATTCCTCCTTTGTGAATTCTCTGTTTAGCTCTGTTCCCCATTTTTTGATTGGATTATTTGGTTTCTTGGCATTTAATTTCTCAAGCTCTTTGTTAATTTTGGATATTATCCCTCTGTCAGTTGTGGGGTTGGTGAAGATCTTTTCCCAATCTGTAAGTTGCCATTTTGTTCTAACAGCAGTGTCTTTTGCCTTACAGAAGCTTTTCAGTTACATGAGGTCCCATTGGTTGATTGTTGGTATTAGATTCTGACCTGTTGGTATTCTGTTCAGGAAGTTCTCACCTATGCCAATGAGTTCGAGGGTTTTATCCACTTTCCCTTCTAATAGATTTAGTGTGTCAGGCCTTATGTTAAGGTCTTTGATCCACTTGGACTTAAATTTTGTTCAAGGTGATAAGTATGGGTCTAATTTCATTATTTTACATGTTGACATCCAGTTAGACCAGCACCATTTGTTGAAGATGCTGTCCTTTTCCCTTTGTACGGCTTTGTCTTCTTTGTCAAAAATTAAGTGACCATAGGTGCGTGGGTTTATTTCTGGGTCTTCAATTCGATTACATTGATCTACTGGTCTGTTTCTATACCAGTACCATGCTGTTTTTATTACTAATGCTCTGTAGTAGAGCTTGAAATCTGGGATGGTGATAGCTCAGATGTTTTTTATTGTACAGGATTGATTTAGCTATTCTGGGTTTTTTGTTATTCCATATGAAATTGAAAATTGCTTTTTCCAGGTCTGTAAAGAATTGCGGTGGTATGTTGATAAGTATTGCATTTGTTGATAAGAATTGCTTTTGGCAGGATGGCCAATTTATTATGTTGATCCTACCTATCCATGAGAATGGGAGATCTTTCCATCTTCTGATGGCCTCTTCAATTTCTTTCTTCAAGGACTTGAAGTTCTTGTCATACAGGTCTTTCATTTGCTTAGTTAGAGTTACCCCCAGGTATTTTATATTGTGTGTGGCTATTGTAAAGAGTGCTGTTTCCCTAACTTCTTTCTCAGCCCATTTAATTTTTGTATAAGAAGGGCTTCTGTTTTTTTTTTTTTTTAATTAGTTTTGTATCCAGCCTCCTTGCTGAAGGTGTTTATCAGCTGTAAGAGTTCTACGGTGTAATTTTTGGGGTCACTTATGTATATTATCATATGGTCTACAAATAGGGAAAATTTAACTTCTTCATTTCCAATTTGAATCCCCTTGATCTCCTTTAGTTGTCTTATTGCTCTAGCAAGAACTTCAACTCCTATGTTGAAGAGATATGGTGAAAATGGGCATCCTTGCCTTGTCCCCGTGTTTAGAGGAAATTTAAGTTTCTCTCCATTTAATTTGATCTGGTTACTGGCTTGTTGTATATCACCTCTATTATTTCTAGATATGATCCTTGTATGCCCATTCTCTCCAGGACTTTTAGCATGAAGGGTATTGGATTTTGACAAATGTTTTTTCCACATCTAGTGAGATGATCATGGGTTTTTTCTTTCAGTTTATTTATGTGGTGAATTACATTGATGGATTTTCATATGTTGAACCATCCCTGCATTCCTGGGGTGAAGTCTACTTGATCATGGTGTATGATACTTTTGATGTGTTCTTAGATTTGGGTTGCTTCTTTTTTCCGAGTTCTTCCAGTTCTGCTTTTAATTTACTAATATGAGTGATCACAAATTTCTTTTTGAAGGCACTGAGTGCTATGACCTTTTCTTGTAGCACTGCTTTCATTGTTTCCCATACATTTGGCTTTGTTATGCCTTCGTTGTCATTGGATTTTAAGAAGTCTTTGATTTCCTCCTTCTTTATTTCTTCCCTGACCCAGTGGTCATTCAGTAGAGAGTTATTCAGTTTCCATGAATGTGTAGGCTTTCTATTATTTCTGCTTTTGTTGAAGTCCAGCTTTATTCCATGGTGGTCTGATAAGATGCAAGGGGTTATTTCAGTTTTCTTGTATCTGTTGAGGCTTGCTTTGTGTCCAACTATATGGTCAATTTTGGAGGAGGTTCCATGTGGTGCTGAAAAGAAGCTGTATCCTTTTGTGTTTGGGTGAAAGATTCTGTAGATATCTGTTATGTCCATGTGGTTCATGACTTCTGTTAGGCTCAATATTTCTCTATTTGATTTCTGTCTCAATGACCTGTCCATTGTTGTGAGTGGGGTGTTGAAGTCTCCCACTACTGTGTGGGGATCAGTGTTAGTTTTAAGCTTAAAATCTTTTTCTTTCTTTCTTTCTTTCTTTCTTACAAATGTGGGTGCCCTGTATTCCACAAAAATTGAAAACACAAGTGAAATGTATAATTTCTTTGATAGATTCCTCCTACCAATGCTAAATCAAGATCAGGTTAACAAATTAAACAGTCCTATACTCCTAAGAAAATAGAAGCAGTCATTAAAAGTCTCCCAACTGAAAAAAAAGCTCAGGGCCATATGGTTTCAGCACAGAATTCTACCAGACCTTCAAAGAAGAGCTAATACCAATACTCTTCAAACTTAACTCTTCCACAAAGTAGAATCAGAAGGAACACTGCCAAACTCATTCTGTTAGCCACAGTCATCCTGAGTCCTAAACCACACTAAAACCCAACAAAGAAAGAGAACTTCAGACCAATTTCCCTTATGAACATAGATGGAAATCCACTTTTAAGGTAGAAAAATACATACACCTTAATACAGATGCATATGCATGTCTCCCTTTTAAAAAAATATTTACTTATTAGTTCAAATTACATCTCAATCACAGCCCCCTCCCCTCCTGGTCCCATTCTCCCATATACTATTCTCTCTCCTATCTTTCTCCTCCAGTGTTGGTGGGGGGTCTCACATATCAGAACCCCTCAGTTCATCAGTCATGTAGGGGCTGAGAGCTTCTTCATGCTCTAGGGCCCAACATAGAAAGTCAGCTAAGGGAAGGTATC
The DNA here is from genome assembly GCA_907164525.1 of Lophiomys imhausi. Classification (NCBI taxonomy): domain Eukaryota; kingdom Metazoa; phylum Chordata; class Mammalia; order Rodentia; family Muridae; genus Lophiomys; species Lophiomys imhausi. The sequence continues at coordinate 9,478,777 of CAJQZJ010004748.1, read as the reverse complement.
CCACTAACAGGTAGCAAAGTCCATCACTGAGAGTGCTCCTCCATTCTTGGTAAGAGATATGTATGATGACTGAGTTGCCTATCATCTATATTAGTATAGGAGGTCTAGGTCTAGCTTTTTCTCTTCTTAATTTGGGTTAGCATTTTAGGTTTTGTAAGCCTCTAGGGGCCTAGATTTTTTGTTTCTGTTTGTGTGTCTGTTTATTGTATGTTTCCAAAATATCGACTTTCTTCCTAGTAAGTTTCTTCCCTTCTTCATATCTCACTGTCATTTTTATAATGGTGAGAAAATAAAAAAATTATATATAGATTTATTAAGAATGCTATGCTCATTAGATTTATAGGTACATATATTATGTAAGAACGAAAGCACAAATTTACAGTTTGGAGAGTGCCACACTGGAGTAATTTGATGGTACAGGTAAAAATGATCATGCAAAAGAAAGGAGTGGTTATTTTTTTATTTTTAAAAAAGTGCTTTATATTCGGTAGTTCATGAGTAAATTAAAGTCTCATACATGCACACATGCCATGCATACACTCATATACATATACACAAGTCTTTCTTAACAAAACACAGACCTGGCTACAGTAGTTTCAAAGATATAAAATATATACTAGGCAAAAAGCCTAGAGAAAGCTAGGCATGACATACACCTTTAATCCTACCACTCCAGAGGCAGATCTCTGTGAGATCTGGAGCAGCTTGGTGTACAAAATGAGTTCCAGCTTAGACAGGGCTACACAGAGAAACTCTGCCCACAAAATAAAAATAAATACATAAAAAAGAAAGAAACTGAAACTGCTAGGAAAATAAAAGAAAATGTGACTAGAATAGAGACCAACACTAACACGCATGTATTAAGTTGTGAAGATGGATTTATATTGAAGTACAAAAAACATTTGAAGACCTACTTGGACATTGTAGACAGACTCTCAATTAATTTTTATTAGTGTAGACATATACAGGTCCAATAAAAGTTCACATAATTGGGAAATAAGTTCAGAATCAAATTTTCAATATGTCATCATGCAGTTCGTGTTAACATATATCTAATGAAATCATGTAAATTTGGCAGGTTGAATATTCACAACATCCTATCTGTAAACTATATCATCAAGTAAATCACTCAAATAGCAATACAACCACTCACTAGTAGAATATCTGATTTAAAGTCAAGAATGATTTTTTCCATGACTAGAGAAGAAATCATATGAAAGAACTCAAGCCTGAATATGAAATGTTGATCTGTATCAGAAATTTCTGTGATACTAGACCTTTTATACCTGAAAAAATGAAGAACAGGTACTACAGCATTTAAATCTGTGTCCAAGTTTCTTAAACATTCCATTTCTTTTCATCTGAATCAAAGAAAATATAATGATAGAGGAGTATATGTATAATTATTGTACTTATAAAAGAGGTAGACATTGGCTCAACCTAGAGTTTCCTTATGGAATTTCTACTAGATCATAATGTTGTAATAGTTTGACATAAGGAAGGCTATCAGTGATGGGGCATACACACTGCTACTCATGATTAAATGTGAGAAATTTACTAGAAGCAATTATATTTTGATAGAAAGTCATATGATATAAATTTGAAATGTTGAAACTACTTATTGAACTCTGTAACAATTTTTAGAACAGAGATGTCATGTGATTATCACAGATGCTTGTGATAATAAATTTGTGTAGACTGAAATACTATTCTTAATTCCTGATAGCTCATATGACACATTTTGAACAGAGTTCTGTCCAGTCCATTGTTCTGAATGCCACCAATGAGATTATTTTATCATGTCTTTCATTGCACATCGGAAGTCAGATTTTAGAATGGAAGCCTTGACTAGAGCCAAGAAATCTTGCTCATCTCTGTACTGGCTATGTACTTTCACAGAAGGAAAACATCTTGTTTTGTTCTTAGATAAAATAAATCAAAGAGATTCCCCCAAAATCTATCATGGACCTGTAATTTTATGTACTACACACAATCTTTAAGTGATTATTTATTCTAAAAATAGTACCTAAATGGTGTTTTGATAAGGCATAAAATATATTAATTTTGGCTCCTTGGTTGTCTTTATAATTTATGAAATATATTTGGCATTTGTGTTTATTTATATATGAGATCAAGTGTGAAGACAAAATTAACTTTGAAGGTACATATGGGTTTTTTCGTGTGTGAGGAAGGAAGTAGATGAAGTGAGTTGGTGTATGGTGCATATTAATTAGTAAGATTTGTGCTGACTTTGATGTTTATTGGGAAGATTTTTCTATTAGACTTCAGTTAGTGTGGAAAATTGGACCTTGCTATGATCTCTATTGTACCCAAACTCCAGACAGGCGGATGGACCTCTCCATCTGTCAAATATCATGCTCTTTGGTTTGGAACATATTCCTTGCTTTGGAGCATTATGTTTGAACAGATGGAGTGGCCTGTTTGTAGATAAAATTAACAATGCATTTCTGTATATATTAGTGCGTTCTAGTTTTCATAATGTTTTCCCTTGTGGTATTTAAAACACAAATTAGATGTGTTGTCTAAAAGAGAGAGGGTTTGAAAATGCTGAGTTCAGGAGTCCAAAAATAACTATGCTAGAAATGTGGTGAACATTAAAGGTTTTAGAAAAGGATTCCATAAATAGTATCTTTTGAATGCTCTAAATATAATGAACAACACTTTTGGACTATTATTTCTGAAACTGTGTAAGCTACTGAATCACTGCAATTCACAGTATTAGTTTTATTATTTATTAAAATACATTCTCACATATTACCAACTGTATGTTCTCTGTAAAAATATTTAAGACTTCCATTTACTAGACATAAATGGCACTGAGTACTTCAAAAGGAAAAGCATCAAGCCCATGAGCTAAACATAAAGAGAAAATAGTTTAACCATGGCCTACTATTAATTCATGTTTTCTTACAGATGTATAGCACACATATACTATAAAGGGCAAATGTTGCATATATATTTATACTAAAAGATACAAATATATTCACCATACAATTCTAGCTCAATTGATATTCTTTTTTCTTTCTGAAGAAACCCCATTTGTCTACATATATTCTTTCAGTAAGTTACAAGATTCTTCAAAGCTTGTATACTCAAGACAAATGTGTATAATAGCCAGGCAGTAAGTTGTTTGTTTTTGCTAGAGGACTTGAAGGGATTTAATTAATTTCATAGATTTACACACTAATAAGAAAGCTTCTGTTTAAGAGTGTGCACTTACAAAGCACCATCTTTGGATGTGATAGATGGTTCAGGGTAGTGTTTTTGCTAAACTAATTCCATAAATTTTATTAGAAATACTTGAGTGTCTAATTTTGACTTAACTTAGTTGATGGAGGCTTGGAAAACATACAGTACATTTTGTATTTTATTCTGTCAATATTGAAAAGCACTGTTGGCACATATCCAGTTGTAGTCTTCTCAGTGTATTTCTCTCAAGGACACACTACACAGATGTTAACACTGAAGTAAATTTTACAAGTTGTGAGAAATATCTCTTTAATAGGCTTTGCTGTGTGGTGTGGCTCATGAGAAAGTTCCTTAACTGCACTTTATGCCAATTTATCTGCATATAACATGCTACAACTTAATACTTAGTATTAAGCTTATAGGGTTTTAAGAGTTTATACAATGTGTAAAAGTATTTTTATTTGCATAAAGTAATTGCCACCTCAGAGACTCATTGCCTCTGTCTGCAAATCTAGGTCTAGTCCTGGAAGCATCTATCCTCTGTACAATCTTGTCTAGGCCTAGAATATTTTCAGCCTCTGAGATTTACTGATGAATAAGTTCACTCTATCTAGTTTTTTTTTTTCTGAACTCTGATTGGCTGGTTCAACTCAATTGCTCTGGCTCAAACTCCTCTGCAAGCTGAGTGACTCAGTCTGGCTTTGCTTGGGCTCTGACTGAATTGCTGTGCTTGGCCTCAAACTAACTTCAGCAGTATGTTCTAATCATCTGGTTCCTTCTCATTCTTGGGTTCATATCTTTATCTGTGTATAGCTTGTTCTTTATCTATAACCTGTCTCTGTACAACTGTCCTGGTAAAACTGCCTCCTGTCTCCCTCTGTGCTGCTTTTTCTTAGGTTGATTCTCTTTCCTCCCTCTTCTCCTGAGTGTTAGGCATATCCTATCCCACTTATTATGTTAAATCTTTCTCTGATTTGTCAGTTTGAACCTCAATTAGACATCACTTTCAAAAACTGGTGCTTCCCTCTACATACTAACTTTACCTTCATTGTTTGGGACTAAAGGTGTGTACTAAGGGGTTTGTCTGCATTCCAGCTGGATCATACAGACTAGACGGTCTTTGGAAATGATCAGAGCAGCAATATTGCTAGATTAAAATTCCTCTACTATGACACATTTTAACATTTATTTTAGTAATACTGCTTTTTAGAGATAGATAGGTCTTGAGTAAACACTGGAAACAAGTGTTTAATATATTTATCAAATATCACATTACCTTGTGATTATTTTTTTCACATCATTGTGACACATGCTCATAATTCCAACATCAAGATGTAATAGATAGGACCCTTATGGGTTCCAGGCCAACCTGAGTTACCTTGTGACAAATGTTTTGCATTTTGAAAAATATATATCCTTTACAATATTGGAATTTAAGAACAAAATTGTAATGGTTTCTATGACCGTCCTTATAAATATATACCTTTAATATTTAGGTTTTCTACACTTTTTCTTGTTTGATTTAAGGATTTCTATATGAAACAAACTTCCTATCATTACTACTGCACATTTGAAATATAATGGTGTTTGAGAGTGCATACACAGCCTCATCAACTCACTTATCTCCCCATGCATGTGCAGGAATATTGAGGGAATCTGAATAAATCACATCTCAGAGAGTACAGCTGCTCTCAAACAGCATAACTAATAAATTGCCTTGACTGGAAGAGAGCAAGTAATATCTCGCATTTATAATCTGTGACAGCTGATGGCCCAGTCCTTGATGTGAACCAGTCACCATAACTAATTATAACCTGAGAAATTATAGCCACTCTTTATGCTAATAATTAGGAAACACCTAGCAGTTTTTTCTTACAAAAAATAAATTGAAATAGTGTTTATATATTTACATGACTGTGTTTCTGTTTAATTTTGGCTTTTATCTTTACTGTTAGTATAGTTGTCTAGATATCAGTTTAAAACATTACTAATATTATGAAACTCAAAAACAGGGTAGTATTGTCATAGTATAGAAATATTTGAAAGGCTAGATTTAAAAATATTTAGTGATAGTTATCCTGTACTATATGGCTAAAATCCAGTTATAAGTAAATAGATGCCATGTGCATCTTTCTGGGTCTGGGTTAGCTCATTCAGGATGAGTTTTACCAGTTCCATCCATTTGGCAGCCAATTCCATGATTTCCTTGTTTCTAATGGCTGAGCAGGATAACTATCCTACAACCAACAGAGTGAAAGAAACAGGAACATAGATTTTGTTATTTGTTAGTGTGATACTTTTCCCTCGTGGAGCTGCCATGTAGGACCCTAATGCAAGAGGAAGCTCTTAGCCATCAAATGGCTGGTGAACTGAGAGGGGGTGATATGTAAAGCACCCCAAACCAGAGGTGTAGGATAGATGGGAAAATGGGGAGAGGGTGGGAGGGTGTAGTGGGTGGGCTGAGGAGGAGTGGAGGGAGGGGACTGTAATAGAAATGTAAATTGAAGTAATAAATAAACAGTAAAAAATAAAATTAAAAAAACATTTAGTGATATGTGTTTTCATGGCTGAACATTTGGTACTGAACAACAGATTTATGTGTTCTTTTCTGGTGAAAACTACCTCTCTTGGTCCCGGCTGTCCTCAGTTGCCTCAGTTCTTTGTGTAGAATTGAATCTGGTAGGTTTTTCTTTACCCAGTTTGTCATGTGTATTGTTGTTTGATCCTCTGATTCTTACAATCTTTCTGTTCATTCTTCTACAATGTTTACTGAGCTTTAGTTGCAGAAATATTTTGTAAATATTTATTGGGACTGGTTTTTACAAGTTTACATTTAGTTGATTGGGGTTTTCTGTAATTGACTCTGTTGCAAAAAGACATTTCTTTATGAGGGGTGAACTTTTGAAGTGGCCATTTTAGATTTTGGACTGGAAGGGCAAACAGGTGGCTATAAGGACAAATACTTATGAAGTGTTATAAGGATTTATGCTGGCTTAGTAAATTGGTGGTTGTAGATTCTCCTCCTATAATCATACTTTCACTAGTACTGAGTAGTTAACTAAGTTTCCCATACTTGGAATGATTTTTCTCTTGTTGAATGTTTATACCTATTTGGCCCCTGACTTTAACATTCTACTATCTAACCATCTCCATGAGTTTAAAGGTCTATATCTGACTCAACATTCATACTAACTTGCAACACACTTTTAAGAGTATCTTCTTAGATCTATAACACCCTCTTGATTCCTAAACAACTCAAAATTTAACTATGAGACTCTAGCTGTCTATTCTTCAACCACCTCAGAGACCTGAGAGGGATAAATATATTTGCTTATATAGGAAGTGCAGGGCCTGCAGCTTCCAAAACTAAGAAAGGACATTTTGATTTTTAATTAGTACATTTGGATTGATGAGGAGATTCTTTAGCCATTCAATTCATTTCACAACTAGGTTACAGATTTCACAAATCAAGTGTATAATTGAGCAAAATAAAGTGATCAGGAATGAACAATTTTAATATTTAATTGCATGAATTACAAAAACATTTTTTAAAGAATGGAAGCAATGTAGAAAAAGAGAAAAAGAGAGGTTTTCCAACTTCACTACTCACTAAAGAAACATGGAATGAAAATACAGGAAGCTCCACAAACAAGTTGAAGTTCCACAACAAAATGTATCCTTTTCTAAAGATCCAATAAAATGTTATTAATACTTATAAACATTTTTCAGGAAAGCACTTCAATCATAATAAGATATCTCTACCACCCAAATAATGATTCCTACATGGACAATGATTTTATTCTATGAATAAGTATTGGGGATATAAAATGAATGAAAAAAATAGAAGAGATATGTCCATGGAATTTGCAGTGAGGGGAAAAAGACACAATTAAAATTCCCACATTACAAAGAAAAACTATTGTTAAGATTAAAAATATATATTCAGCCCTTCTTTATACAAAAAATAAATGGGCTGAGAAAGAAATTAGGGAAACAACACCCTCCACAATAGTTACAAACAATATAAAATACCTGGGAATAACTCTAACAAAGCAAGTGGAAGATCTGTAGGGCAAGAACTTCAAGTCCTTGAAGAAAGAAATTGAAAAGACCATCAGAAAATGGAAAGATCTCCCATGCTCATGGATAGGTAGGATCAGCATAATAAAAATGGCCATTCTACCAAAAGCAATATACAGATTCAATGCAATTCCTATCAAAATACCACCACAATTCTTTATAGACCTGGAAAAAGCAATTCTCAACTTCATATGGAGTAACAAAAAAAAAAAAAAAACAGAAGAGCTAAATCAATCCTGTACAATAATAATAAAAAAAATCTGGAGGTATCACCATCCCAGATTTCAACCTGTACTACAAAGCAATAGTAATAAAAACAACATGGAACTGGTATAGAAACAGACCAACGGAATTGAATTGAAGACCCAGAAATGAACCCACACACTTATGGTCACTTAATTTTTGACAAAGAAGCCAAAATCACACAATGGAAAAAGGACAGCATCTTCAACAAATGGTGCTGGTCCAACTGGATGTCCATTTGTAAAAGAATGAAGTTAGACCCATACTTATCACCTTGTACAAAACTTAAGTCCACATGGATCAAAGACCTTAACATAAGGCCGGTCACACTAAATCTACTAGAAGAGAAATTGGGGAAAACCCTAAAGCTCATTGGCACAGGTGACAACTTCCTGAACAGAACACCAACAGCTCAGGACCTGAGACCAACAATCAATATATGGGACGTCATGAAACTGAAAAGCTTCTGTAAGGCAAAAGATATTGTCATTTGAACAAAACTGCAGCCTACAGATTGGGAAAAGATATTCACCAACCCCACATCTGACAGAGAGCTAATATCCAAAATTTACAAAGAGCTCAAGAAATTGAATGCCAAGAAACCAAATAATCCAATTAAAAATGGGGAACAGAGCTAAACAAAGAATTCACAAAGGAAGAATCCCTAATGGCTGAGAGGCACTTGAACAAATGCTCAGCATCCTTAATCATCAGAGAAATCCAATCAAGATGACTCTGAGATTCTGTCTCACACCTTTCAGAATGGCTAAGATAAAAAACTGAAAGGACAGCACATGCTCTTGAGTTTGGGGGAAAAGGGGAACACTCACCCATTGCTGATGTGAGTGCAGGTTTGTGCAGCCACCATGGAAGTCAGTCTGGTGACATCTTAAAAAAAACTTGGAATAGCTTTGCCTCAGGACCCATACATACCACTTCTGGGTATACATCCAAATGATTCCTCAACAAATCACAAAGAAGTTTCCTCATCTATGTTCATAGCAGCCTTATTTGTAATAGCTAGGAACTGGAAACAGGCCAGATGTCCTCAACCGAAGAATGGATTAAAAAACTGTGGTACATACACAGGATGGAATACTACTCAGCTATCAGAAACAATGAAATCATGCAATTTGCAGCCAATAGGATGGAACTAGAGAAGCTCATCCTGAGTGAGCTAACACAGACTCAGAAGGATGCACTTGGCAGCTATTCACTTATAATCAGAATTTAGCCTTATAGTGCATGATAACTATACTATAACCAATGCAGAAAAGGGAACAGGAACATAGACTTTGTTTCCTGTCAGTGGGACACTTTGCCCTAGTGGTACTGCCTTGTAGGCCCCCAGTGTATGAGGAGGCTCTTGGCCCTCATATGACTGCTGAACTGGGGCTGGGGACTGATATGTAGGGACACTCCATTCCAGAGGAATGGGATGGAAGGAATAGGGGGAAGAGGGTGGGAGGGCAGGACTGGGAGGGATGGAAAGAGGACCTGAAGTAATAAATAAATATTAAATACATACATACATATATGTATATATATTGAGTGTGTTGCACAATGAACTGTGCAACTTCCTTGTCTTTGTCTTCTTAGTAGATATATCATGATGAACTCAGACTTCATAACTAGAATATGATATTCCATGAAATATCTTAACATACTTCTTGTTTATGTATTTTTGTACCTGAAACTCTGGAATCCTAAACAATGACATTTGGATTGTAAGACCACAGAAGCATTGCTTTTCATATTATAAAACTTCAATGTTGTAAACAGAATGTTGCTGGAATGATGAACTCTATCTCCATTGTGCTATCTTACACAATCAGCATCTTGTAAACAATGGAAATAGTTGTGTTTGTTGGGACTAGACCCCAGTGAATAGGTCAGAGTGAGTCCATCATTGGAAGAACATCATAGTGCATACAAACAAATCTGAATGGTGTAACTGCTGTAGGTCTTGGTTATATGGGATAGTTTAACTGCTCTTTAAGAACTAACTGTAAAAGAATTGTAATATGTTCATTTCGAGATATACTAAAGATATAGAAAAATATGAAATAAACATAAGTGGTATATCTACACAGGGAGGTTAAGTAGATTTCAGTTGATTCTGTGGTCTGTGTTCTCATGCTGTCCTCAACACCTGGGTTGCCGGGGGCAGCCTTGAAACGAGGTTTGTACCTACTTTTAGAGTAATTTGTTCTGTTCATTTGATACCTCTGGGAGGCCTTCTTTCTTTTTTAAAGGAAAGGAGAATAGGAATGGATCTGGGAGAAAGGGGAGGTGCCATGGGTACTGGGAGAAGTGGAGGGAGGGGAAACTCTGTCTAGAATGTAATGTTTGAGAAAATAGATTTTAGAATTGAAGTTTCTCTGCAGGTGAATGCTGTCTGTATGTGAAGTCCTGAGGGATTTCTGTACACTATTGTAAATTTCAAAATAGACTATGCTATATTTACAAAAAGAAGTTCACCATTCAATGATTATATTTTCATTGTCACTTTTTATTTACAAACTTTGTTTTAACTTTCAATGCATAATAGCTTTTAACTTGAAACATATACAGTACAGAGATAGGGATAGAGATAGGTATAGGTGGGACTGGGAGGGGTGGAAAGAGGACACTGTGATGGAGATGTAACCTGAAGTAATAAATAAATATTTTTAAAATGTTACTTTTTTTTCATTCAACATGTTTCCATTTTCACACTTGCATTTTGATTCTATCTTAAAATATATTTCTATTGGGCTAGAGAGATGGCTCAGAGGTTAAGAGCACTGACTGGTCTTTCAGAGGTCCTGAGTTTAATTCCCAGTAACCACATGGTAGCTGACAACCATCTATAATGAAATTTGGTGCCCTCTTCTGGCCTCAGGTTTACCTGCAGACAGAACACAGTATATATAAAAAATAATAATAAAATAAAAATAAATCTTTAAAAATATATATATTCTATCAAAAAACAAATATAGAAAAATACATTTGGGCCTACAGAAGGGAAGTGTCATCAATGTCACTGTAACCACCCGTGATTTTATCCACTTGCAGGTCTTGAGTAGCATTAGTGTGTGGAGTTGTCATCTCTCATGACTGCCTGTTGGAATTCCCCTGCAGAAGCTGCCCAATTGTTTCAAAGTCTTCCTTTTAAAAACTAAGTGTATATATATATATATGCAAAAGCAATAATGCAATCATAGTAAACATAAAAAGTAACAAAATCATTTATTATCATTATTATTATGTCCTATATATAATTTTATATGCTATAATTTAATATAGTGGATAAGACACAGTTGTTTATACTAGCACATCACAACACATGAATGCTATATTGTGTTATATAATTACATTAGCTATGTTGCTAAGATATAGAAAATTTTTAGTTTCATGTCAGTCTTAAGGGACATCCTCACCATCTGTGTAGCCCAAACTTGGCTCAGGTGTTTAAGCAAGAATCGTTGCATTTATTTGATATTTTGTAACTTATTTTTAACATTTCTTTCTTCTCCCTTCCTTTCACTTCCTCCTTTCTTCCTCACACCCTTTTCATCTTTCTTCCTCATCCTTCTCCTTCTTCCTAATCCTCTCCCATCTCCTTTCTTCTCTTTTTCACTCCTCTTGCTCTCTTCTCTATCTCTCCTTGCTGACTCACTCACTCATCTATTTTATTTCTACCACAATTTCTATCATTTTCCTTCCTGACTGACATGAGATGCCTTGTCTTCAACATGCTTCCATCACCTTTATATCATATATATATGAATATGTTCCAGAGAAGCCTTAGAATGCTATGCAGAGATCTAACTAGCAATCTAACGGCAATAAGGAAGACCAGAATTCTGACAGGAATACGAACATTAGGGACACTTAATAGGTTTCATATGGTAATGAAGACAATTGGATGTTGGGATTTATTGTACATTTGACAATAAAAGGTACCTGCATTTTGTCTAACACTTAAGATTTTGTGGAAGACTGAGTATAAGGATGATGGTTTTTGTACTGTGGAAGAGGAAAGTTTAGACACCCCAGAGAACTCCCACGCGTATTCAATTTTAGCTGCTTTGAAAGGGATTTGCAATGAAAACAAGAATAAAAATAGAATTTAAATAATTTAAAAATTCATAGTTTGGTCATAAAATCCCTTGTAAATTTGGTGTTGATAAAGCTTTGGTGCTTGAGGAAATTAGCAACATTTAAACAAGTTAGCCTTGTTGCAGAGGGAGAAGGAGGCTCTTTGAGAGTAGTGACTCAAAAATCAACAGAACTTTCCACTCCCACAGGCTCCAGGTTATGAAGTATGAATTCATTTACAGAAATCTCTTGAGAAGAAATTTACTCGTTTAATACCTCAAAATTGAAATGTGTTCACTTTTTATACCACTTCATTTTTATCCGTGATTATGAAAATCAAAATATTGTTTGCCTCATATCCTGAAAAATTGTTAAGTTTTTGAACAAATACGCATTACATGGCTGATTCAAGGAATGGCTTAATCTCACAAAAACAAAATAACAGTAATTTGTTTCATGTTTTCAGTTATTCTCATAAACATTATGGATGTAGGAGATGTGAGGATGGCGTGGTCAATAAATTGCATATCTTATGAACATGAAGATCTGAGTTCAAATCCTGGAACGAAATTGAAATCCAGACACAATGATCTATGCTTAATTTTAATCTGAGTCCTGAAAAGGTGGAAACAGTGGGATCCAGGGCTTGATGGCCAAGCAGCCTAACCTACTTGGTGAGCTCCAGGCTAATGAGAAAGTATATGGCCCCTGAAGAATGACACTCAAATTAGCTCTCACAAATTCATGTGCACATGTGCACACACATGCACACACACAGATATATCATTGAAAAATTTCACAAACCCCACATCCTTTACTTAACAAGATGACAAATACAGAGAGATAGAATTACTGATCATGGAAATAAATAGAAATACGTCACTAGAAACACAATAAAATGTCCAGCCACTGGACATCTAGACTGGCAGCACCCGGTGGTAGATTTAGTCCTGGAGACAAAAGAAAATATCAGTGGTGTTCTACATCAATCACTTCACCCACTTATCACCCAGTATCACCTTGCAAGTTGAAATATGTTTCAACAGATAAAATCATCAAAACAGAAATTAACTTGGACTGTTTTCATTCTATGCAATATAAGCAATGGGAAAGATCAGACTGTGATTATTGCTAAAATTCAGGTGTGAAGTAAGGAGAGTGTATGAAACTGTCTGAGGCCTCGGTGTTTGGCAGGCTTTTCTCCAGATGTCTCACTTTCTGCTTGCTATCTTAGGAAATCAAGAAAATATCTCTGAAGCTGAGCAAGAACAGTGGCCACTGTGAACACTACTCCAACTATGTCTCTTGCCTCCTCCAATGAATAAAACTGTATAGTACAGAATGGAGACAGCATTTGTAGCCTACCACGTAACTAAGGTTATAAAAGCAGGCAGGAAATAAAAAACAAGAATACAGAATAAAAAGCATGACCTTTTCAAGAGTGTTAGTAACATATGTTAGGATCACTTTTGCCTCTAGCTGAGGCCTTTACTGAGCCTTGCGACTAAACCACCTAAGCTTCAGACTTTTTAAAAACGTTAGAGACCTTCTCATAGCATTCATCCACTGTCACATAGAGCATGCATTGAATAAAAATAACTGCAAAACAAGGGTGGAAGCTGTAGGAGGCAAATACTCTCTGAAGAATATCACAGGGGAACAGTGAAGCTAAACTAACAAGAAAGGATGAAATATATTAAGAAATTTATTTTTTTCAAAATTAATGATAGATGCCAACTACAAATTTAAAATCACCTAAAAAAAGAGGATTAAATCAAAGAAAACTGCTTACTATTGTGTTCTACTGGCAAGTAAACTGAAGTAAAAATCTGGAAGGAAATTAAAGACTCCACCTGAAAAAGAACAAGGAAAAAATTGTAGAGCTTGTTTCTCAAGACTCTGTGATCAAGATGACAGTTTCTTGAAGTGTTGAAATGGTGAAAAGGCAGAGGGGAAGACTGAATAAGTTTTGAAGACCATTGTAAACAAATATATATTTTTTTACATTTATATATTACTTCAATTTACATCTCCATCACAGTCACCTCTCTCCACCCATCCTGGGCCCACCCTCCCACCATACCACCCTCTCCACTTTCTCCCACCTATCCTACTCCTCAGGTGTGGGGTGCCCTATGTATCAGCCCCCTTCAGTTCAGCAGCCATATGAGGGCTAAGAGCTTCCTCTTGCACTGGGGGCCTACATGGCAGCTCCAGTAGGAAAAAGTGTACCATTAACAAGTAACAAAGTCTATGTTCCTGTTACTTTCAGTCTGTTGGTTGTAGGATAGTTATCCTATACTATATGGCTAAAATCCAGTTTTAAGTGAGTAGATACCATGTGCATCTTTCTAGGTCTGGGTTGGTTCCCTCGGGATGAGCTTTTCTAGTTCCATCCATTTGACTGCAAATTGCATGATTTCCTTGTTTCTGGTGGCTGACTAGAGTAATTCCATTATATGAATATACCACAGCTTTTATATCCATTCCTCGGTTGAGGGACATCTGGGTTGTTTCCAGTTTCTAGCTATTACAAATAAAGCTGCTATGAACATAGTTGAGGAGATGTCATTGTGGTTTTGTGAGGAATTGTTTGGATGTACACTCAGGAGTAGTATGGCTGGGGCTAAAGGTAGAGATATTCCAAGTTTTCTAAGATATTGCCAGACTGATTTCCACAAAGGATGTACAAGTTTGTACTCCTATGAGCAATGGAGGAATATTCTCCTTTCTCCACAGCCTCGTCAGCATGTGCTGTCATTTGAGATTTTGATCTTAGCTATTTGGACAGGTGTGAGACGGAATCTCCGAGTCATCTTGAGTTGTATTTCTCTAATCATTAAGAATGTTGAGCATTTCTACAAATTTCTCTCTGCTACTAAAGATTCCTCTTTAGTGAATTCTTGGTTTAGCCCTGTTTCCCCTTTTTTTTTTTTTTTTTTTGGTTTGGTTATTTGATTTCTTGGTGTTTAATTTCTTGAGTTCTTTACAAATTTTGGATATTAGTCCTCTGTTGGATGGGGGATTAGTGAAAATCTTTCCCAATCTGTAGGTTGCTGTTTTGTTCTAATGACAGTGTCCTTTGCGTTACAGAAGCTTTTCACTTTCATGAGGTCCCATTTATTGATCCGTGGTCTTAGAGCCTGCATTATTGGTGTTCTGTTCAGAAAGTTGTCACCTGTGCCAATGAGTTCGAGGCTTTTCCCCACTTTCTCTTCCAGTAGATTTAGTGTGTCCGGCCTTATGTCAAGGTCTTTGATCTGCTTGGACTTAAGTTTTGTACAAGGTGATAAGTATGGGTCTAATTTCAGTCTTTTACAAGGTGACGTCCAGTTAGACCAGCACCATTTGTTGAAGATGCTGTCCTTTATCCATTGTACTATTTTGGCTTCTTTGTCAAAAATTAAGTGACCGTAGGTGTTTAGGTTTATTTCTGGGTCATTAATTTGATTCCATTGATCAACTAGTCTTGTTTCTGTGCCAGTATCATGTTGTTTTTATTACTATTGTTTGTAGTATAGAGTGAAATCTGGGAATGGTGATATTTCCATATGAATACTTATTGTACAGGATTGATTTAGCTCTTCTGGGATTTTTGTTATTTCATATGAAGTTGAGAATTTTTTTTCAAGGTCTGTAAAAATTTGTGTTGGTATTTTGATAGGAATTGCATTGAATTTGCATATTGCTTTTGGTAGGATGGCCATTTGTATTATGTTGATCCTACCTATCCATGAGCATGGGAGATCTTTCCATCTTATGATGCCTTCTTCAATTTCTTTCTTTTTGTTTATTTATTACTTCATGTTACATCTCCATCACAGTGCCCTCTTTCCACCCTTCCCTATTCTACCCTTCCACACTCTCCTCCCTCTCCCACCCATCCCACTCTCATTTGTGGAGTGTCTCTACTTCTTTCTTCAAGGACTTGCAGCTCTTGTCATACAGGCCTTTCACTTATATGGTTAGAGTTACCCCCAGGGATTTTATATTGTTTGTGGCTATTGTGAAGTGTCTTTTTTCCCTGCTTTATTTCTCAGCACATTTATCTTTTGTATAAAGAAGGACTACTGATGTTTTGGAATTAATTTTGTAACCAGCCACCTTGCTGAAGGTGTTTATCAGTTGTAAGAGTTCTCTAGTGGAATTTTTGGGGTCACTTATGTATCATCTGCGAATAGGGATAGTTTGACTTTTTCCTTTCCAATTTGTATTTTGTCTTTATCTCCTTTAGTTGTCTTATTGCTCTAACTAGAACTTCAAGTACTATGAAGACATATGGGGAGAGTGGGCATCCTTGTCCCTGATTTTAGGGGGAATGCTTTAAGATTAATTTGATGTTGGCTACTGGCTTGCTGTATATTGCCTTTAGTATTTCTAGGTGTGGTCCTTGTCTGCCAACCTTCTCCAGGACTTTTAGCATGAAGTGTTGGATTTTGTCCAATGCTTGTGTAGCATCTAGCAAGATGATCATGTGTGTGTTTTTTTTCTTGCACCTTGTTTATATGGTGGATTACGTTGGTGGATTTTTGTATGTTGAACCACCCCTGAATTCCTGGGATGAAGCTTATTTGATCATGGGGTATGCCACTTTGATGTGTGCTTGGATTCGGTTTGCAAGTATTTTATTGAGTATTTTTGCATCTATGTTCATGAAATTGGTCTGAAATACTCTTCCTTTGTTGTGTCTTTGTGTGGTTTAGGAATTAGGGTGACTGTGCCCTCATAGAATGAGTTTGGCAGTGTTCCTTCTGTTTCTATTTTGTGGAAGTGTTTGAAGAGTATTGGTATTAGCTCTTCTTTGAAGGTTTGATAGAATTGTGTGCTGAAACCAAATGGCCCTGGGCTTTTTTTGTTTGTTTGTTTTTTTCCAGTTGGGAGACTTTTAATGACTGCATCTATTTCCTTAGGAGTTACAGGACTGTTTAATTTGTTAACCTGATCTTGATTTAACATTGGTAGGAGGAATCTATCAAGAAAATTGTACATTTTGCTTATGTTTTCAATTTTTGTGGAATACAGGTTTTTCAAGTAAGATCTAAGGATTCTTTGGATTTCCTCAATGTCTACTGTTATTTCTCTCTTTTCATTTTTGATTATGTTGATGTTGGGTATTTTCCCTCTGCCTTTAGTTAGTTTGGCTAAGGGTTTGTCCATTTTGTTGATTTTCTCAAAGAACCCACTCTTGGTTTTATTGATTCTTTTTGTTGTTCTTTTTGTTTCTAAGTTGTTGATTTCAACCCCGAGTTTAATGATTTCCTGCCCTGTACTTCTCTTGGGAGTGTTTGTTTTTTTTTTGTTTGTTTGTTTTTGTTTTTTTTTTCTAGTGCTTCCAGTTTTGCTGTTTTGTTGCTAATATGAGCTGTCAAATTTTTCTTTTTGAAGGCACGTAGTGCTATGAACTTTCCTCATATCATTGCTTTCATTGTGTCCCACAGGTTTAGGTATGTTGTGCCTTTGTTTTAGGTGGATTTTTGGAAGCCTTTTTTAAATTTTTTAAAAAAATTTATTTATTTATTGCTTCAGGTTACATCTCCATCATAGTGTCCTTTTTCCACCCCTCCCAGTCCCACCCTCCCACCCTCTATCCCCTAACCCTTCCATCCCACTCTTCTTGAATGGAGTGTCCCTACATAGCAGTCCCCTGCCCCAGTTCAGCAGTCATAGAAGGGCCAAGAGCCTCCTCATACACTGCGGACCTACAAGGCAGTACCACTACGGAAAAGTGTCTCATTGACAGGGAGAAAAAGAAAAAGTCTATGTACAAGTCTCCTTTGGTGCGTTGGTTGTAGTATAGATATCCTGTACTATATAGCTAAAATCCGAATATAAGTGAATAGATGTCATGTGCATCCTTCTGAGTCTGGGTTAGCTCACTCAGGATGAACTTCTCTAGTTCCATCCATTTGGCTGCAAATTGCATAATTTCATTGTTTCTGATAGCTGAGTAGTATTCCATTGTGTAGATGTACCAGAGTTTTTTATTCCATTCTTCGGTTGAGGGATATCTGGGTTGTTTCCAGTTTCTAGCTATTACAAATAAGGCTGCTGTAAGCATAGATTGTAGAGAGCTGCGACGTGCCGCGCCTTAAAAATGGTGCTGGTCTCCGCCTTCCACCAGCCCGACGGTGAGCGCTCTCGGTGGTAAACAAGTCCATATTTGGCTAAGACCGCTGATGTGGCTTTACTTGATTGGCTATACGTGGGCCTCTAAGATAGCACCATGTGGCTTTACTTGATTGGCTATACGTGGGCCTCTAAGATAGCACCATGTGGCTTTACTTGATTGGCTGTTCATTTAGTATTTAGCCTGTGGGTTGGGTCTGCCCGGCCCCCTTTCGGAAGACTGTTTTCAAGGGACCTGAATAAACTGCAGGAGAAGAGCTTTTGCAAGTTGCGTCGTTCTTGCCGGTCGAGAGGGACGCGACAATAGATGAGGAAACTTCCTTGTGATTCAGTGAGGAGCCATTTGGATGTATACCCAGAAGTGGTATGGCTGGGTCCTGAGGCAGAGCTATTCCAAGTTTTCTAAGACATCACCAGACTGACCTCCATAGAGGTTGCACAAGCCTACACTGCCACCAGCAATGGAGGAGGGTTCTGGATTTTAGGAAGTCTTTGATTTCATTCTTTATTTCTTCCCTGACCCAGTAGTCATTGAATAGAGAGTTGTTCAGTATCAATGAATGTGTCAGCTTTTTAAAATTTCTGTTGTTGTTGAAGTCCAGCTTTAATCCATGGTGGTCTGATAAGATACTTCAATTTTCTTGTATCTATTGAGGCTTGCTTTGTGTTGGACTATATGGTCAATTTTGGAGAAAGTTCCATGCAGTGTTGAGAAGAAGGTATATTATTTTTTGTTTGGGTGAAATGTTCTGTAGATATATGTTAGGTCCATTTGGTTCATGACCACTGTTATTCTCATTATTTCTCTGTTTGGTTTCTGTCTCAATGATCTGTCCATTGGTGTGACTGGGGTGTTGAAATCTCCCACTATTAATGTGTGGGGATCAATATGTGGTTTAAGCTTTAGTAGTGTCTCTGTTACAAATGTGGGTGTCCTTGTAGTTGGGGCATAGATATTCAATATTGAGTTCTCATCTTCATGAATTTTTCCTTTGATTAGTATGTAGTGTCCTTCCCTATCCTTTTGATTAATTTCAGATGAAAGTCCATTTTATTTGATATTAGGATGACTATTACATCTTGCTTCTTGGGACTGTTTGCTTGGAAAATCTTTTCCCAGTCCTTTATTGTGAGATAAAATCCATCTTTGTTATAGAGGTGTGTTTCTTGTATGCAGCAAAATGATGGATCTTGTTACAGATCCATTCTGTAAAGCTTTGTCTTTTTATTGGGGAGCTGTTTCCATTGATATTGAGAGATATTAATGACCATAGGTTGTTATTTCCTGTTATTTTGATGTATCTGGTCATTGTGTGTTTGTATTTCTTTTGGTTTAGCTGCAGTGGAGTTTTTAAATATCTTTTAAAAGTCAAACAAATTCTACCTCAATGAGTTCAAACTGAGGATATTGTAAGTTCTATAGAAAATGTTAAAGGATATTACTGGGAGACAAAATCTCACAGCAAACGTGCTGCTTCTCTGGTTCTTACAATATTTTCTTGTTCTTCCACAATGCTCTCTGAGCTTTAGGTGTTGGAGTTGTTTTGTAGATGTATCCATTGGAACTTGGCTCCACAAATCTGCATTTTATTGGTCATGTCTTTCTATAATAGTGACCAGTTGTTATAAAAAGAAGTTTTTTTTTTTTGGATGAGCAATGAGGACTACACACATTTTTACATTATAAGAAGAACCCATAACTACCACTTTACTAAACCAGCATATGTCATGTTTCTATATGAGCATAAAAGTTTGAAAGTAAGAGCACTGTAACTCATAATACACAGCAGTCTCATATCTAGCCAGTGTTCATTATTGTGTGGAGTGAGGGTATTTTGTATGTAAAATGTACATGCAGTGTGTGCAGAACCAAGGAACCCTTGATGTATGTAGTAGTGGCAAACATTGTCAGAAACCTTTGGATTCATGTTGTATTTGGGAAAATATTACCTTATTTTATCCCTATTCTTTTTTTTTTACTGTTTAATTTTCTTTCTTTCTTCTTTGCTTATTTATTACTTCAAGTTACATTTCAATCACAGTCCTCTCTCTCTACTCCTCCTGTCCCACCCTCCCAGCCTCTCCGCCCTCTCCAACCTATCCTACCTCTGGAGTAGGTGGCCCCTACATATCAGTACCCTTCAGTTCAACAGTCATATGAGTGATAAGAGCTTCCTTTTCTCCTGGGAGCCTATTTGGCAACTCTGTGAGGGCTAAGTGTTCCATTAACAGGTAACAAGGTCTATGTTCCTGTTCCTTTTGGTGTGTTGGTTGTAGGACAGTTATCCTGTACTACATGGCTAAAATCCAATTATAAGTGAATAAATGCCATGTGCATTTTCTGAGTCTGGATTAGCTCACTGAGGATGAGCTTTTCTAGTTCTATCCTTTTGGATGCAAATTGGATGATTTCCTTGTTTCTGTTAGCTGAGTAGTATTCCAACTGTGAACCACAGTTTTTTATTCATTCTTTGGTTGAGGGACATCTCAGTTGTTTCCAGTTTCTAGCTATTATAAATAAAGCTGCTATGAACATAGATGAGGAGGTGTCCTTGTGGATTGTTGAGAAATTGTTTGGATGTATACCCAGAAGTGGTATGGCTGGGTTTTGAGGTAGAGCAATTCCAAGTTTTCTAAGATATCACCAGATTGATTTCCATAGTGGTTGTAAAAGTTTGCACTCCCACCAGCAATGGAGGAGTATTCCCCTTTCTCCACAGCCTTGTAAGCATGTGCTGTCTTTTGAGTTGTAAAGCAAAAGGAACTGTCATTCAAACAAAATGGCAATCTACAGACTTAAATATCTTTACCAATCCGACATCTGAAAGAACCCACATTTGACAAAGAAGCTAAAACCATACA
The DNA here is from genome assembly GCA_907164525.1 of Lophiomys imhausi. Lineage (NCBI taxonomy): Eukaryota > Metazoa > Chordata > Mammalia > Rodentia > Muridae > Lophiomys > Lophiomys imhausi. The sequence continues at coordinate 9,458,173 of CAJQZJ010004748.1, read as the reverse complement.
ATGAAAAAAGGACAGCATCTTCAACAAATGGTGCTGGCCCAGCTGGATGTCCACATGTAAAAGAATGAAATTAGACCCATACTTATCACCTTGTACAAAACTTAAGTCCAAGTGGATCAAAGACCTTAACGTAAGGCCAGACACGCTAAATCTACTAGAAGAGAAAGTGGGCATACCCTCAAACTCATTGGCATGTGACAACTTCCTGAACAGAACACCAACAGCTCAGGATCTAAGATCAACAATCAATAAATGGGACCTCATGAAACTGAAAAGCTGTAATGCAAAAGACACTGTCATTTGAACAAAACCTCAGCCTACAGATTGGTTATAGATATTCACCAACCCCACATCTGACAGAGGGCTAATACCCAAAATTTACAAAGAGCTCAAGAAATTAAATGCCAAGTAACCAAATAATCCAATCAAAAAAATGGGTAACAGAGCTAAGCAGAGAATTCACAAAGGAGCAATCTCTAATGGCTGAGAGACACTTGAAGAAATGCTCAATATCCTTAATCATCAGAGGAATTCAACTCAAGACAACCCTGAGATTCCATCTCACATCTGTCAGAATGGCTAAGATTATTCCTATTCTTTATCCCTACTCTTTCTCCATATAAGAGAAAACATTTTTCTGGTGTCTGTCTTAAGGGAGACTTCTACTGAATCATATCCAATTTCCTTATTGTGTGTTTCCATAATAGCACTGAACTTTCTTTTTTGTAGTACTCAGCATGGTGTAAATTGCCTAGAGATTATGCTGTGTGCTGCATCAGAAAACATTTGACTTTTTTTTTTTTCTAAAAGAGTCCCAGTGCATATTGCAATACTGAAGGAACTTCTATTCTTAGTTCTCAGTCTTTTGCAACATATCAGGGCTACAGAAAATTCATGCAACTCTTTATTTTATTAACAAGATTTTTCTAAAAATATAGCTTGGAGAAGAGTATATTAAAAAGAGATTTAAATTATTTGATTAGTATTTTTACCAAAGTAATTCTTTAAGTTTAACAGGGAGGGCTGGAGAGATGGCTCAGCCGTTAAAGGCTAGGCTCACAACCAAATATATAAGTTGAACAGGGCACAGTACAATTATCCACTTAATAGATAAGCAAATAATAAGAAAAATATATCCATGTATAATATATCTGAAAATGTCCAGTAACATTTAAGTTTAACATGGCAAACAAAATGAATACATTACAAGAAACTGATATGAGTTTCATGATTCTTTCTTTCTAATATATTTTGAAACACTTTTTAATAGTTAGAAAAAATGTCATCTCAAATAATGACATAAATAAATGTGAATGGAATTTTGGCTTGTTTGGTTGATGAACTATTTATTAACTAAAAGTGGAATTGGATCAAATATATTCAAAAATACATTTGTTGTTTGACCAGTACAAATGCTTAATATTTCATTGTTCCACAATATAGATTATTTTTATAGTTTTTACATTTTTGTTCTTCATATTTATTTGTTAAGCCATTATTTAGTATGACCATGCTTAAGTATTTCAATATTCCAATTCTTTTTTAAAATGTATTATAAAAATTTAATATAATTTTATTGGAAATAAAATTAAATAATTTCATTTCTCTCTTTCTTTCCCCTCCAGAACCTCAAAGTTACCTGTGGAAATCCATCCCATGATTTCCCCCTAAAGTTGAGAACTTCTTTTTCTTTCATTACTATCACTACACACACACACACACACACACACATGCATGCATATATAATATGTGTATTGCAAAAGTATACCAGATGTAAATATAAAAGTAATCTTTTATTTGCTTGATATAATTGTCTCAGAGGCTTACTGCTTCCATCTGCTAATCTAGGCTTAGTTTTGGAAGCTTCTAGCTTCCATGCAATCTAATCTATGCAAAGAATGTTTCAGCCTCTGACACTTACTCCTGAATAAGCTCACCCTTTCTAGCTCTTTTCTGAACTCTGGCTGACTGGTCCAGCTCAATTATTTTGAATCAAACTCCTCTCGAATGTGACTGATTCAAACTGGCTTCTCTCTGCTTCTGACTGAATTTCTCTGCTTGGCCTCAAACTAACTTTCACAATCTGTTTTAGTTTTCTAGCTCCTTCTTATTCTCTGCCTCAATTGTCTTCATGTGTGTCTAGCTTGTTCTCTCTATAACCTGTGTCTATGAAACTCGGTAAAACTGCCTCCTCCATATTTCTTTCTCTACACTGTTCACTTAAGTGACCTATCTTTTTCCTAATTCTTTTCATGATAATTGGTCATATCCTATTCTGCCAATTCTTTCTCTGATTTGTCACTTTTTCTGCCTCTCATTTAGACATCATTTTCAAAAATTAGTGCTTCCTTCTACCAACTAACTTTAGTTTCATTGTTTGGGATTAAAAGTGTGTACTAAGGGTGTGTCTGCATTGCAGCCAAATCACATAAACCTAGAAGATCTTTGGATGTGATCAGAGGAGCAATGTTGGTGGATTAAAATCCCTCTACAGCATATTCACAAATTATTAATAATATATGCACATATATGGATTCAGCATATATATTATTCTTTGGTTGTCCAGATATATGTATATATATCTATATCTATATCTATATCTATATATATATATCCTAGACAGCCAACCAATAAAGGGGCTTATCCTTAGTAGAGGCTAATTCTTCTTTCAGAAATCATTAGTTGCCTGTATTCTTTGTCTAAGATTAGGACCCTGAAAAATATTCATCCACCATGTTAACATGTTTATTATACAACCATTGTTCTGGTCTTGTTCGTGTGGCTATTTTGAGGAGTGATTGTTCAATGTAGCCTTTGGTTGTCTTTCAGAGGTTAAGGATGGGGCATTATTACTGAAGACACTAAAGACCTAGGACACAGAGTTGAATGATTAAAACTGTATTGGACTTGTAATTTTTTTCTCTTATGGTTTAGCTTCCATGGTTGCAGAATAAACTATACAAGTTGCCAAGGAAGAGAAGAGATAAAACAACCCCACTAGCTGTAATAAATATGAACCACAGCATTTATAACATATGCCTAAGGGTGAAAAAATGACACTTGCTTGTTGGTGGCAACCAACACCTGCCATGTTGGACTTAAATTCAATTTAATAGGAGACAAATCATGCATTGGGCTTGAAACCTAGTTAGATTCTAATTGCTGGTACAGTCATGGACCTCAGAAAAAAATTATTACCTTTTCTTACCAATATAATTCTTTATCATATTCTAAATCTTAGCCTATGTAGCTACCTCATTTCCTCAAAGATGCTTCTCTTACAGCAAGTGGAGACCATCAGACAAATACACAACTGGATACTTTGGATTCCTGGTATTGAGGTGATTTTTAGTTAGTGTATGGTTTCTGGGGTCAGCATTGTCAACCTAAGTGGGAAGATTTAATTTAAACTACATATGTGTTTGCCCATATTTATACAAGTTATATACAATTTTAGATACATATATAATAATTTCTTATGACATTTAATTATATTTAAATGATTTATGTTAGATTTGTGTGTGTGTGTGTGTGTAGGTATAAAACAGTGGTATTCATGTGAATGCAGATGCATATAGAGGCCACAAGCAATGGATCTACCTTGAGGATCTGAAGATCTGAAGATGGGGTTATAAGCAGTTGTGAGCCAGCTTACATGTATTCTAAGAAAGGAATTTGAGCCCTATGCAGGAGTAGTTATTTCTCAAAACCACTGAGCCATCTTTCCAGATCCTTAATTTTTTCTTGTGCATTATTACACATTTTTTCTCTAAAATCTTATGTTAGCTCTCCATATAAGTATAATGTATTTCTTACATCAAAATTTTTTTGCAAAATAAATTAATATTAAATATTGAGTTCCATTTCATAAAATTATATAATGCTGCAATTTATTAATATCAAATTATTAAATGACTTGATAAAGGTCTATAAATAATTGCAAAGAATGTAGGAGGGTGTATGATGCCACATTTATAATATAACTTGTAAAAAAAAGGAAGAAGAGTAGTAGCTGAGGAAAGAAAAATAATAGGAAACATGTACACATTTTATCTGTAAGTGTAAATAAGATAAGTGTATCAGTTTCTTTACAAGCAAAATAAATCAACATTGACAGAAAACACTTTTTTATAATGTATAAGTTATGCTAAACAAAGAAAATTCTAAAGCAAGTGTATGTAGTCATCTATGAAGTAGAGGGCAGAGATATAATCATAATAATTATGTCTGCATTCTATATTACTTTATTACATATTTAGCTACAAAGAGAATGTTCAGTGTTTATTATTACTTTGGAGAAAGAAGCAGAAAAATATTGTTTTTTGGATAGGTGTTTTGAATTATTCACCCATGTATAATGAACTATATAGAAACTAATATTTAGAAGAAAATAACTTATTATCTTATTTAAGTGGTCAATATTTATCCCAATATATTAGTGTTCAAGACAGGGAATGCCTCCAAATTATGCACTTACCTCTCCCATTTCCTTAATCAACATTGATTGTAAAATTCTTGCTAATTGACTCAGTTGTGTTATGGTTGTCTTGACTCATCCAAATCAAGCAGGACTCATTAAAATTCAAGTTTCCTGTAATAACATCAGATTATATATTAATAAGATCCATTTGTTTAGAGACAAACTAGAACAGATTTCAATAATTTTTGCATGAAATAAAAATTTGACCAATAAGTATAGCATTTTTTTGATGCAGAGTTAAAAACCTAGGAAATGACATTTTAAGTTTTTCACACTGGTAGTCTTTTTAGGAATAAATTTAAGGAGATAGATGTATGTTTCACTGAATTGTGAACACAGATTAATATTGTGTATTTAATTTTTCAACCATTTAAATAGAATGAAGGTATTTTTAATGAATCCATGAGAAATATTTTGAAATTATAATAACCTACGACTGAAAATAAGTATATTTAGAAAGTTAGAAAATTCGTCCCTATCTTGGGGTTACATTGTAAAACTACTTATGCTCCTTTTCACATTTTTTTCTGCTATTAATTTATTCTTTGATAATTTCACACATGCATGTTGTAAACTCTGGTCACACAGCTCATGTTCTCTTTATTCCCTTCCCATCAAACCATACTTCTTCCCTTAATTTCTCCTTAACTGTCTTTTGTTTTAGTTTTCTTTAACCAGGAATGCCCACATGGGCATGACCATAGAGATATCCACTAGAACATGAATAACTCACCAATGGCCACACCACCAAAGACAACAGTGATTTTCCCTCCGCTAGCAGCAAGTTGTCAATAGCTTTCCTCTCTAAATAAGTCCCTTTCATAAATGAAAGTAGAAGGGCCAGTTATTATTTAGGATGCTAGAGATGTCAGAATTATAAGATAATTACTGAAGATAGCTGCAGGCATGAATTGTAACTTGAGCAAATGAAAAGCTACAGGACTGCAGGTGACAGAACTTGAATGTCATGGCTATCCAAGACAACTAGAGCACAGATGTTTCAATCCTGAGCCACAGATGCTGAATATAGAGCTGTGGAGTTTGGTGTTTGCCTTGCTAGATTTTGTTACTGCTTTTGTTCTGGGTCTCCATTCATTCCCTTTGTAACAAGAATGCTTATTCAGTAGCATGGTTTATTGGAAGTGTACACTTTCAGTGTTTCACAGTTAAGAGTGTGATATTATGCTATGCTCATAAATCAGTGCCCTACCCAGTTGTCATCAGAGAGACTTCCTCCAGCAGTAGATGAGAACAGGTGCAGAGACATAGTGCCAGACATCATGTGGTGAGAGTGTCTAAATTGGAGATCTCCTTAAGATCTTGAGGAACCCCACAGAAGAGAAGGAGGAAAGATTGTAGGAGTCAGAGGGGATGGAAGACGCAAGGAAAACTTGGCTCACTGAGTCAACTAAACAGTGCTCATATGGGCTCAGAAAGACTGAAACAGCAAGCACCAGGACTGTAAAGGTCTGCATCAGGTCCTCTGTGTATATGTAACAGCTTTTAGCTGGTGCTTTGGTGTGACTCCTAACAGTGGGAGTAGCTGTGTCTCTTACTCTTTTGCTTGCTCTTGGGAATATTTTCCTCTTATTGGGTTGCCTTTGTCCAGCATTGATATGAGGGCTTTTCCTTTATCTTATTGCATCTTGTTTTGTTATATTGTCTCTTAGAGGCTTGTTGTTTTCTGTAAGGAAATGGAGGGAGACTGGATCCGGGGAAGAGGGGAATTAGGGAGGGGCTGCAAGAAGTTTAGGGAGGGAAAACTGTGTTTGAGATGTATTATATGAGAGAGGAATCTATTTAGTAATAATAAAAAGTATGCTTTGTGTCTTAAAAGAACTTTTGAATTTGGAACAATTTTGGGTACTGTTAAAGACCATGAGCCTTTGGGAATAGGACTGAATACATATTGGTTAATGAGATAACTATGAAACTTTGGAGAAACAGTGTAGAATGATACTATGTAACATTGAGATTCAAATAGACAATTTATACAGCTGTGATAGTTAACCTTCATTGTTAATTAGAAGAATTTATAATTGTAATGAAAACACATCTTTATGTGAGAACATTTTTTTTTTCTATTACTGTGATAATAACCAAAAGTAACTTGGGGGAAGACAGGGTTTGTTTTATCTTACAATTCCAAGATGACAGTCCATCACTGAGTGACCTAAGGGCAGAGACCCAAGGCAGAATCCTGGAGGCAGGAACTGAAGCAAAGACCATGGAGGAATGGTGGTTATTGAATTGCTTCTCAAGACTTGCTCAACTTATTCTTTAAAGCAACCCAGGACCACATAGTTAGTGGTGGCATCATCCACAGTAGACTGTGCCCTCTGACACATTAATCACAAAAGGTCTATATACTTACACACAGGCAATCTGGGAAGTCATTTTCTCAACTGAGTTTGTTTCTTCCTACAAGACTCCAGAACGTATCAAGGTGACAGAGACCTAACTAGCACAGGATATATAAGAGTATTTTCAGCGATGTTTAAGTGAGCGGGGAAGACACACTATTCAGGTGGGTAACATGATCCCAGTTGGCTTCGGGCCCAAATTGTGTGAAAAAGAAAAAGTAAGCTGAGTAGAGGAGCATTAATATTCTTCTGCTTCTTGAGTGCAGATGTTGTGAGGGAACGGTCACATAGACTTGGTGCCAAAGTTTTGCTGCCATGATGGCTTGTCCTCTCAAACTATGTCAAAAAAAAAAAAAGATATTTCTTCTTTGCATTCCTTTGGTCACAGATGTTTTTCATAGTAGTTGAAGTAAAAGTGGCAAAAAAAGTAAAATCTTTTTTATTGGAATTGAGGCAATCTGGCGATTTCTAGAAAATATGTTCTTTGGGAAATACATTTATTTGGGATTGACATCTAAATAAGTTTAAGTCTCTATCATTTGAACATATATCACTTTTCCAATAACATTTTCATATATTTATTATATTTCAAAGTTTGCATTCCCATTGTTAACAAGTTCTTGTGTCTTTGTTTACTGCCTTAAAAAATTCTGTCTTTCTGTCTCTGTCTCTCTCTGACTCTATTTCTCTGCCTCTCTCTCCCTCTCTATCTGTGTATGTGACTCTGTCTCTTTCTTTAAAAAACAATGGACTCATCTCCATTCTGTAATTTAGTTTAGTGAAGTTTTCTATCTAAAGTTATCTTTCTGTTTTTCTTCATATTTTATATTCCTTACATGTATTTTTCAAGTGTTTTACCTTGACTACTTTAACTTTAAAAAAGAGTATTACATGTGTTTATGTGCATTCAGGGGTCCCAGAAGAAGAAGAAGAAGAAGAAGAAGAAGAAGAAGAAGAAGAAGAAGAAGAAGAAGAAGAAGGCATCAAGATACAGCAACTGTAGTTACAGACATTGGGAGGTGACAGGTTTCTACTGGGAACTGAACCAAGGTCAGCTTCAAGAGTGCTAGATACTTATCCACTGAGGCATCTCTCTTGCTCCTATATGGACATTTTTATGCCAGTTATTTAAATGTAATAGATAGTTCCAACAATCAGCTTTTGATCATTTCCTGTAAGAAAATTTATATTATTTATACCAAATATTCATAGATAACATATTATATCAAGGTGGTAGGATAAAGAAATCAACAAAAAGACAACTAATTTTGTATATCACCTCTGAGGGTTTAGCCCAAAGAGAAGACAAAAAGGTTCCCAATTCTTACCTCTTGTCATATCTCCCTTCCTATCATCGCTAAAATCTTATCTAAAATCTGCACCATGACAAAATGTTAATGTTATCCCAACTGGTATTTTGTGAAACAATTTGGCCTGAAACATTTAAAATATGTTATTTATATAAATATATGTTGTTTTCCCTTTTTCTATATTTACCATTTTCCCAACATAACATTTTTATTGATTATTTTGGAATTTGAGACTATACACCCTGATTTCACTCACTTCCCAGTCCTCCCAGGTCTACCCCAAACCTTTGTGACCTCCCTCCAAAAAAGAAGAAAGATGAGGAGGAAGAGTAGCAGGAGAAGGAGGAGGAGGAAGAGAAGGAGGAGGAGGAGGAGGAGGAGGAGGAGGAGGAGGAGGAGGAGAAGGAGAAGGAGAAGAAGAAGAAGAAGAAGAAGAAGAAGAAGAAGAAGAAGAAGAAGAAAAAGAGGAAAAGCTCAATTTGTGTTGTCCACATACTCACTGGAGCATGGCCAAACTCCCAGTGCAAAGCTCCTTAAAGAAAACCAAGTCCTTTGTGGAGAGCTATCCTTCAGCATTCTTATCACATTTTTTTCATGAATTTATTTGTATATTTTACATCTTAATCACAATGCCACTCCCTCCTCTTCTCCCAGTCCCACCCTCTACTCACTCCCCTCTCCCATACCAATTCCCCAACATAGCAACTCACCCTGGCACATCATCAGGACTACATGACTTCTCTTTTCCTGAGGCAAGGCAAGACAGCCCTGCTAGGGAAATGGGATCCAGAGGGAGGTATAGAGTCAAAGTCAGAAAGACTCCACTTCAATAGTTAAGGGACTCACTTGAGGACCAAGGACCCATGAGCCTAGGACCAGTCCATGCATGTTCTTTGGTTGGTGGATCAGTCTCTATGAGCCCCCCATGGGCCCAGGTTAGTTGGCTCTGTAGGTGTTCTTGTGGTGTCCTTGACCCCTCCATCTCCCTCAATCCTTCCCCTAACTCTTCCAGAAGACACCTTGAGTTCTGCTGAAAGTTTGGGTGTAGGTCTCTGCATTTGTTTCCATTATCTGCTGGATGAAGCCCCTCAGGTGACAGTTATGCTAGGTTCCTATCTGAAAAGATAGCAGGTTATAATTAATAGAGTCAGGGGTTGTGGTCTCCCTCATGAGGTAGGTGTCAAGGTGGGCCAGTCATTGGATGTCCATTACCTTTTATAAAAGTTCTCTCAATAGCTTACTATCTATGCTGGTTTGTTTTTGTTGTTGTTGCTATTGTTGCTGTTGCTACTGTTGATGATAACTGTGGGCCATACTGATATCTTGGGCCATGTTGATGTGACTGGCTGGTGCTGCTACTGAGCACTATGATAGTGTCTGTGGTCTTTGATGAAGCAGAAGGGCCTGTTGATGTCCATGGTCACATAAGACCATCGTGAGGTTCGCAGCATGAGCTGTAGCCAGAAACCATGTGGAAGTCCATCGTCTATGCTCCCGTTGACTGTAAAGGGCAGGAAAGCTACTTCCACAGTGGTATCAATAACTGCACACTCACAATTGAGACAAAGGGACATAGAGGACATAAAAGAGACATATAACAACTCATCTTAGCCCTTGTCAAAGGACATCAATATGGCTTCAGGAAGGAGTAGAGATTTTTGGACATTCAATTGGGCTTTGGTGGTAATAGAGGCAACAGACATCAACACAGCCCTTTCTTAATGCTCATACAGATAGTAAAAATTAATCTAGACAGAAAACCATCAAAGAGTACTCTGAAAAATTATGATAAGGATGCTGAAATGTAGCTCTCCACAACTGATGGCTTCTGGTAGGGTTGGGGTGGGGTGGAGAAAAACTGTTTTCTTTAAGGAGCTGGCCATTGGGAGTTTGACCATGCTCCACTGAGTATATGCAAAAATCAAATTGGACTACTATTTAGTGTTTGTTTTTTAATTGGCCATGCTGATGTGAGCTGCCTCTGCAACCATCTGAGGCCATTTTGATATTCATCGTCCATCCTACCATGACTTGACCAATGGTACTACTGCAGCCATGGGCCATTTTGATGTCCATAGCTCATGTTACCAACTACAGCCATGTGGATATCTATGATCTGTGTTGCCTGCAGAAGCAATATTGATATCTGTAGCTGCACTAAAACACCAATATAACCATTTTAAAAATATTTTATTTATCTTTCCCTCATACAATATATCATTGCTCATCAGTTAAAAGATAGGCTCACAACCAATAATATATTTGTCATTCATGATAAGTTAGAAATAAATAAAGGAACAAATAGGTTAAGCTGTCTCTATAAGCATTAAGATTTTTCTTGTAAATACTCAGCATTCTTAGTCATAAGGGAAATGCAAATCAAGATGACTATGAGATTCCCACCTTATACAGATCAGAATAGGTAAGATCAAAAACTGAAGTGACTGCACATGCTGATGAGGATGTGGAGAAAGAGGAACACTCCTCCATTGCTGGTGTGATTACAAATTTGTACACCCAATTTGGAAATCAATCAGGTTCTTTCTAAGGAAATTGGGAGTAGTTTTACTTTAAGACCCAACTATACCACTCGTGGACATGTACCCCAAATATGCATCACCAAATCACAAGGGCATTTCCTCAACTATGTTCATAGCAGCTTTATTCATAATAGCCAGAAACTGGAAACATCCCAGATGTCCCTCAAACAAGGAATGGATAAAGAAATTGTGGTACCATCTACACAATGGAATACTACGTCACTATCAGAAACAAGGACACCATGAAATGCACATGCAAATAGATGGAACCAGAAAAAAAATCATCCTGAGTGAGGTAACACAGACCCAAAAAGACACACATAGTATTTACTCACTCATAAGCTGATATTAGCCATTAAGTATAGGATAACCATGCTACAATCCACAGACCCAAAGAAACTAAGTAACAAGGAGGTCTCAAATGTTGATGTTTGAATCCCTCTAAGTAGGGTGTAGAAAAAATGGCTAATTAAATTATTTATCATCATTTAGATTGTATTTAATTGGTTTGGCAGCTGTTAGTCTTTAACCCAGCATTATAAATGAATACACACAGACACCACATGGATTTTAACAAGTCTTGGCCTGAATTGGACAATCTTGGCCCATCTAAGCTAGCTCTTAATTCTATTACCCAATATGACCCCATATATATATAAGTCCCTTTGGATTGCTATTCTCCACACTATGCTGATGTTCCTGGCCATGTGGAATGTGGTTCTTTTTTCTAACAAATGATGTGAGTCCTCCTTCTTCCTGCTCCTGGCTGGAATGAATTAATCCTCTGTGTAAAATGCAGGGTTCCTGTTCTAATCTCAGGAAATCCCACCAGTCTCTGTCTTTGCCCAATCTCGGGCCTCAGCATTTTATTCAACCAATCAGAGACAATGTAAGTAATGGACAGTAAGCAGGACCAATTAATTAACATTTAGAATGCTTAACATCACCCCATCAGCAGGGGAGATAAAATAGACATCAGAAGTAGAAGTAGAGAGATCTGGACAAGAACCCAACATTTCTGATATCCAAGAAGCTTCATCTAGCAGATAATAGAAACAGATTCAGAGTTCCAGAGCTAAACATTAGGCAAAAATTGGGGAGAATTAGGGGGAATGTTTGAGGGAGATGGAGTGATAAAGACACCACATGAAGACTCACATAACCAATTAACTAGGACACAAGGGGCTCATAGAGACTGAACCAACTACCAAAGAACTTGCATGAACTGGTCCTAGGCCCACTACACCTATGAAGCTGATGGCCTGTTTTGTCCTCAAGTGGATCCCCTAACAATTGGAGCAGAGTCTATCACCGATTTGGATGCTATTATCTGCCTCTGGATCCCATTTTCCTAGCAAAGCTGCCTTGTCTTGCTTCAGTGGAAATGGAGGCACTTAGTCCTGATGTAATTTATGTGCCAGAGTGGGTTGGCAATGAGTGGGGGTAGGGAGTTATGAAGGAAGTGGATAGGAGGGTGGGACTTCGAGGAGATGGAGGAGGATGGTTATTGGAATGTAAAATAAACAAATAAATGTTTAAAGGATTTTTCTTGTTTAAAATATCAACATGGAACCAAGCATTTTTTTCTAGAGACTATTGCATGCTTGCATTTAATTTCAGTTTTATTTCACATCCGAGGCTGAAGTTATGAAATAAGTCAAAATAAGACCAAGCAATCCTTAAAAGAGACAGTATCTGAAGGTATTTTGACTCGGGACATACACTTTCACTAATCTATTGCTGCTCCCACCCAGTCTTCCACTGTCTCTAACACACATTCAGTCTAACACACATTCAGTCAAGTCTTATAATCACACTCTGTAATGAAAGAGGGATGTACTGATTTCAGTTTAACCAAACAATTTTCCATAATGAATGTTCACATATTGCAAAAATAATTTGGAATAGTTTTGTCTATTTAATGTGGACTTCATCAGTTATCTACTTAAATGTTGCTTTGCTTTTTAGTTACTCAATTATAACTTTTCTAATCAGACATATGGCTATGAGAAGCTTTAGAATCTAACACTATATAATAACAATGAAAGTCACAAACATATGGAATTGGGTAAACTTTAGTGCTTTCATAGGATTTTGAATACATTAGACCAAGGCAGAAAACTTACTTTCTTCATATAATATATTCACTTTGAATTAATACATGTTTGGCATTTTCTCAATATAAAAAATATCAATTAATTATATTTTAATGGAAAATAAATACTTATAAGGTTTGTAATATAGAGAATGGCTCAGAAACTATAAATTACACTATTTTCTGAAGAGATTAATTATAGTACTACGGTAATGAATCAGTAATTTCTATTTAACTTAAAAGCTGGAATTATACATCCAAACGATTCCTCACCAATCCTCAAGGACACCTTCTCATCTATGTTCATAGATAATTTATTGTAATAGCTAGAAACTGGAAACAATCTAGATGTCCCTCGACTGAAGAATGGATAAAAAACTGTGGTATATTTATTTACACAATGGAATACTACTCAGACATCAGAAACAATGAAATCATGCAATTTGCAGCCAAATGGATGGAACTAGAGAAGCTCATCCTGGGTGAGCTAATTCAAACTCAGAAAGATGCACAAGCACTTATTCACTTATAATTGGATTTTACCCATACAGTACAGGATATCTATCTTATAACCAACATACCAAAAGCAGAAGAAACACAGCTTGTTACCTATTAGTGGGACACTTTCCCCTAATAGAATTGCTATATAGGCCCCCAGTGCAAGAGGAAGCTCTAAACACTCATATGACTGTTGAACTGAGGGGGGCTGATATGTAGAGGCAACCCACTCTGGAGGAGTATGATAGGTGGGAGAGGTCGGAGAGAGTGGGAGGGTGGTACCAGGAGGGGTAGAGAGAGGGGACTGTGGTGTAAATGTAACTTGAAGTAATAAATAAACAAAAAGAAAAAAGAAAAAAGTTGGAATTAAATGCATTTACTACAAAAGTAGCAGCTGTAATTAAATCCTGTTCATTGCAGTCCAAAACATACATATAATCTTGATATCTAGCCATCCTACACATTAGACCAAGGGCCAAAGATTGACAAACATGGACACTTCCAGGTGATGTGGTGATTGAATATATAGCAATATTAACTGGTTAAATGTCACTTTGTTTCTGCATGAATGGTATAGTATAGTTACATATGGTATACTTTTAAAATTTATTTTACAAGAATATATCCACTCTAAAATAAAATAACAATATTATTTTATATGACAGGAGAAGAGCTAGAGACATGGTTTACCAGATAAAAGCATGTATTACTTTTGCAGAAGACCAGAAAGAAGACCATTTCCAGAAGTCACATCTGATAGCTCACAATCACCTATAACTACCATAGTTCCAGTGGTCCTAACAGACTCTTCCAGGATCCTTAGGGACCTACAGCTATGTGCACGCCACTCACATATATATGCAAATATTTTAATAAATATTTTTAAAGTGACAGCAAAGAGAATATCTTTCGTATTTTCCAGCTTTATAAAACAACTTATAAGAATATTCTGAGAGAGTTGAAATGTAAATGAAGTGGTCTTTGCTGGGTGCTATCTTTTCAGCTAAGAGAAGACTGTGATCTGGGATTTATAGTAGCTTTCAGAACTGATAGTGGATATGGGTTGGTTGCCTTATCATATTTGGCAGGAATTGGAGTTTTGTCATTTAGACACACTTAGACACTTCACTTGCCACTATCATTTTATTGAAACTTTCATTGATTGAAATGATGAAAAAGTGACAGAGTACAAACCAGACACTAAATTGCATTATATTTGCAAGATTCTTCTATTCAGTTGTATTGAAAGAAGTTGAAAACACCACTTAGAAATATTTTGTTTGCCTTTAACCCTGTTTTGGTTCACTTACGTTAACAACTGAATTTCAAAGTCTGTTATTTCTATCACTTATTCCCTACAGGCTCTTCTTTAAACATAATGGTTGTGCTTGAATGTAAACACTATGAAAATAATTTTTACATTGAATGCTCACTGGATGTATTTTTGTCATTTTACTTGCACAGAGACAGCAATTGATCAATATTTTTGGTTTTTTATTAGATATGTGACATTTAGTTTTATGTGTTTCCATATCATATATTTAGTACTCAAAGTGGTGCTCTTAAATCAAAGTCAACATAGACATAATAATAAGATCTAACTTTCTGTGTCTACAAACTTGAAAAGACCAGCAATAATCAATAAAACTTAGATACAGTGCCACAATATAGAAAACTGTCCTCACAGTTGTAATTATCCAGGTACATAGATTCTTGAACCATCTTGACTTTAATATTATCCCCCAAAATCATTTATATTAATTATAAATATAAAAGGTATATTTTGTCAAGACAATTCATATTGCTAGGAGATATTGAGCATTATTTGAGAAACATTAGACTATCAAATAGCATTCTACCTATCTTCTCTTTTACCCCTATATATCCTAGCAATCGTACAGACTTTAAGCATTTTGATAACCTATAGTCTAGGACATTTGTATACTTGGCCCCTGGCTGATGGCATGGACTGGGGAGGTTTATGTGGCATAGCCTTACTGGGGGAAGTAAATTATTAGGATGCACTTTGAGATTAAAATGTCCCCACCACCAGTTCTCTCTGCTTCATGACTAATGCTCAAGATATGAACTTTCAGCTTCCCTCTCTTCTCATGCCTGCCACCAGCAGCTACACTTCCTTTGATATCAAAGAAGCCCTAGAATCATAAGCTGAAATAAATTATTTTTTCTTATGTTACCTTCATCACAGTGTTTTATTACAGCAACAGAAAATGGGTAATATGAGCCCCTTCCATAGTTTTTTCTTCCATAGTTTTTTTTCAAAATTTAAAATATCACATATAAGAGTATGTTCTCAATTTCATTTATGAATAAATAATATCTTATAAAATTTAATATTATTAAACAACTATGATTCTTGGCTTTGGAGAGGATGTACACTAATATTTCTTCTTGGGGTATGGGATAGAAGCAACATAAACATTTACTACCTGAATTTTAAATCTATTTGGTACAATAAACACTAGGAATTCCATGTCACCTATATGGTAAAAATTAATGGTGTATGACATTTATCATAAAGCAAAATTAAGGAGCTTTTTTGCAAACTCCATTTGAGCAAATAAAATAATTTAAAATAGATACATTTTATATATAACTAAATTATTTTTAAATTAAGGTAGAAACAGAAAACAGAGACCCCAAATCATATTAAGTGCTAATGTTTCCCATCTCTGTTTAAGTAAATGAATATAGGAATGAGCTATGATTACTAAATTCTTAAATACACATCTTATGACTCATCATGCTTTGAAATTATATTTGTTTTCTTTGTACAATAGAGAGTGGGTCTGATCAAAATAAAAATTCAAATGCCAAGCATCTGGTGCTTTTTTACTTAAGATGTCAAATCACCTTGATTCCTCATAGCCATAGAGGAAGTGTATTGAAAACCAATTTTATATCAGTTCAGAATAGTTTTATGGTGATATTTTGAATATTAACAAATGTCAAGTTGATTTATTACATTTTAATAAAATCCAAGAGAGAAAGAACATTTAAGTGTCATTTATCAAAATAATGAACTATTGGGAATACAGTTCAAATGTCTGAATTGTTCCCGGCTGGGGACCTACAGGTTTCACTTTATGTATACAAAAATATTAATTTGATAAGGAAAAACATGCCATGAACATAAAGAAATGCATTGAAGAATTCCATGGACATTTTGCAGTCTTAAATGTAGGTACTGAGTAAAGACAACTCCAATGAAAAAATATAAAGACTTATTAAATATGCCAGACATGGTTCTCGTTCAACATTTGTCACATTCTGTTAAATGTGGAAAATATTAAAAGAGGAAAAAAGTCCCCTCCTCTGCTGTGCTCAATCCCCCACTCCCACTCACCCCTCACACTCTTCAAGCAGATAAAAGAATTACCTTGTGTGTTGTTGCTCATTTGTTTCAAAAAAGAATCAACAGGTCATATTTAGTGTATTGAATAAATTGCTCTATTTTGATATAAAAATAATTATCTTTTCAAGAAATAGTTACAAAATTATTTTATTTTTGGAGCTTTATCAACTCCTCATAATAAGTATAATAATTGACATATAATAAATCATTATTGTATCTGTGAGTCACCACAGCATACAATGATCTGAAAGAAAGGTCACTTCTACATGAAAAAAAAAAAACAACCCATAATAATCAGATAGACTTTTCCTAGGCCCACTGCACATATGAAGCTCATGGGCTTCTTGGTCCTCATGTGGACCCCCTAACAATTGGAGAGGGGATTATCTCTGAGTTGGATGCTGTTACCTCCCTCCGGATCCCATTTTCCTAGCATAACTGTCTTGTCTTGCCTCAGTAGAAGAGGAGGTACTTAGTTCTGATGAGATTTGATATGTAAGAGTGGGTTGGTACTGGGTGAGAGAGAGACTATGGAGGAAGTTGGTGCAAGGGTAGGAATGAGAGGAGGAAGGGGGATAGTGATTGGAATGTAAAATAAACAAATTAATTAATAAATAAATATTAAAATACTAAAATGAATATCTCATTATTCTCAAAGTGATTTCAATCTCACTTAAGTATCAGTAAAGTTTATACACCCTTATTGATATGCTAGAGATAAATATAACTTAGTATAAGCCAATATCACAAATGAAAATATTTTCAGTAGACATGTATTTTCTGAAGTACTATTAGATACAGAAGTTAAATTAGTATAGTGAACATTAATTGTCTAAGTACTACTGTATACAGTGAGAATGGGTAGATGGAGTCCTATTGACCAGAACTAGAATGTGTGTCTTGGGTGAAAATAGCCTCACAATTCAACACCAGGATATAACACAGAAATACTGACATTTAAAAATGAATAAAAGCCAGTCATGAAGGCACATCCTTTTAATCCAGACACTTGGGAAGCAGAGGCACACAGATCTCTGTGAGTTCAGGGCCAGTCTGGTCTACAGAGTGAGTTCCACGACAGCCAGGGCTATACAGAGAAACCCTGTCTTGAAAAAACTAAAAGAAGAAAAAAGAAAAGATAATATTTTTTCTGAGGTCAATAATATCATATGATAATATCATGATGAAAAGTATTAGTTTTCAAGCACAAAATGAAAACTGCATTACAAACAAAAACCCATTCCTGACAGTCGCTTTAAAGATACTTGCTGAACAAATGAAAAAACTGTAAACTCACTTTTTGTATCCCCCATCATTTTCTACATAAGCAAATGTGCTTGGCAGCAATTAACTAGGATTCAGGGCTTATTGTTGCTTTGGCCAAGCACTATCTTGAACTCTTTATGTCAAAGCCAATACTTTGCACAATATACTATGAAATAATCACTTTGTCTTTTACTAGACATATTTTACACCAACAAGAGCTCCTAGAGAAATGAGGCAATTTTTAATAACACTGAGAGCATTATAAAAACACAAAATATGTACATTCTAAGCCTTTAACAACAGACGAGAGCCAGACTTCTCTGAATGGAATTTAATTCATGGGAATATCTTATAGCTCAGTTTCTCATGTACCTGAAAGTATACATCACAGCCTTCATCAAATCAGTATTGACAGGACTCCAAGGTGAGGCTAACCATGGTTTCCTTGGTTGTCCCAGATATTAAAATGATGAAATATACTTTTATTATGAAGTTTTTCCTAAGGTAATTTGCTTTTATTTAGAACTACAAAGCTTTCTTAAAATTGGGTCATTCTGTTTTCAACATTTTTTCAATCGGTCCACAGTAGACTTAAAGCAATTTAGAATTTAGTGAATTCATTTTTACTAACAGGTCCATTTGAACGGCTTTTGACATGCAAAGAAAAATAATCTAGCCCCAAATAAAGTCACTCTTAATTTAACATTTTGTTGAGCTAATAAAATTAACTCTTTTTCTGGAATACATCTTCTTGACATCTATATGAAAATAACATCATTAAATTTCTTTAATCTGTGTCACAGAACACTGTCTAGACACTAACACTGAGAATAAGCATGAAAGATATTGAAAAGACATGATGACTTATATTTAATAACTAGAGACTGTATGGGGCATTCCTTTATTAAATATTTACCACCTGCTACAAAACCAGATGGCTCAAGTTGTTCTTTGATAAGATGGCTTACAAAAATTTGCTAGTTTTGCTCTAACATGAGCCAAATATGTTTAAGAGAAAAATAGATGCAAAACATTCTTGTAAACAGTTTATATAATTTTTAATATTAATTAAAATCTAATGTTATAAATAAAATTTAGTATAGTCATTTGCTATTATTCACTTATCTAAAAAAGCTGCATGCAGATCTTTTAAACAGGAAGGAAAGATTGAGTCAAAATAGCAAGAGTTCTAATATATGTTATAAGTAATGGAAACATCTGATAATTGATTAAAAATGAATTATTGAATATTTTCATATTTTGTTAATGTATTTGAGATCCAGAAAGCTGTGACATTTTGATATAACAACTCAATGTAAATAAGAAAAGCATAGTTTCATCTTCTCATTATTATCTGAGCAAATGGATAAGAACAATAGATATTCAGTCAAACCAGAAGTAGACAACTTAGTAGTAGACAATACACACCGGATGTTTGTTTTAAATTAGATAGTTTCCATGTTAGTTACATTTGTTTCTTAATTTGACTAATAAATAATACAAGAGTAATAAAATTATTATGTATTAATAACTAAGAATGGTCGAGTTAGTGTTGAATTTATGCAAATGCATGTAAACCAAAATGCATATATAATGAACTTTAATCAGATCATGGTTACTTCATATCTTCTCATTTGCATGATTCCTTAGAAACACAGCAGTAAAGACTATCATATTTGCAGGAATCTAATATATTTTATAGCACTACACAATAATGAAAAATACATGATGCATTTTTCTACCTTAAAAAATGCCTGAAAATTATTTGTTGCATATGAATGGTCTCTTTTTTATTGCTATATATTTAAGATCATTGACAATGATCCCACAGTGAAGTTATGTAAAACATTCTTACAAAGTCTGTTGTTTTTAATAAGTATGATTCTACATATTGTTTAAGTACATATTTAAATTAAAATAAAAATGACCTCCATTACTATAAAGTGTTATACCAAATGAAACTATTTCAGCTTTGTTCTTCTCCCCTTTTTTTAGAGGTTGCATTATTATGATATTAAAATTTTGACATCTTTCTTTGAACTTAGCTTCTTATATCTAAAACTAGACATTATTAAAGCACCCGCTTGTATTGATTATATATGTGTTTTCTGGTCAATCCCTAACCCCCTATTTGGTTATATTTATATATAAATTATGCCACTAAAGAAGTAACTGAATTAAAAATATGTTCTAGTGACAGGACCAAGGTATGATGTATTTAGTGTACCTGTAAAGAAATAGTTTTTGTTTACACATTTGCAATGAAGAAAACTATGTGAAGACATAGGAATCTGGTAGCTGTTTGAAATAAATAAAAGCAACCTTACCAAAAACTAAATTTGCCAATACCTGGGTTACATACCTGTAGGCTCCAGGATAATGGCAGCTTTATCTTCCCTACACCCCATTACCAGACACTTCCTAGGGTCACTTTCATAAATTCCATGGAATTTCCACTGCACTAAGAGTAACTGTCAATTTCAAAGTCCTGTTTATTTACCTTAAACTGTCAATATTGCTAAATATAATTAATCTATATACTACAAAATGTGCAATTTATAAGAAGTAAGGCATCAAAACATATCTGTGGTATAAACTGTTTAAGTTTGATACCTTGCTATGACATCTAGGGAAACAAATTCACTTTGTACCTGTATCAGAATATCAGAATTTGCCATAAAACCTAGTTCAAACAGGGTCCTCCCTATTTTCATATATATATTTCAAGGTCCTCTATACTTAATAACAATGGATTTCTGTATTACTTACCATCTACTACAAGAGAGATTTTCTGAGGAGAGTTGACAGATACCCTAATCTAAGACTATAAAGATTAGAATTTAAAGCCCTTTTGATTTTTATTCCTATGATTACAAAAGCTGGACTAGAATGGATTCTAATTCACAAAGAAGACTTGAGAAACACTTATGTAAGCAAGCATTATAGGGGTGGAAAATGAAAATTAAAATACATAAGCTAGAAAATGTCATGGTGTGCAATATCAAAACAATGATATAAAGAAATAAAAACTAAGGCCAAAATGAATTGATATAAGCACAGGAAAGATTATCCAACTAGTAGCAACACTGAAGGAGGGGCATATCCATAGATTAAGCCATTACCAACATAAGAGAAATCCTTGCATTCACTCTGCTGGACCACAAAAATGGCATGCATCTGGGCTGCTTCTAATGTTATGAGTCTCTGAAATTATTTGATCTGCCTTTCTTCTTATACATGGCAGATTTTGTAGTATATATTATTAATTATATTTAGCAATATTGACAGTTTAAGGTAAAAAAACAAGAATTTGGAAATTTATAGTTTCTCTTAGTGCAGTGGAATTTCCCTGGAATTTATGAAAGTGACTCTAGGGAAGTGTCCTGGTAATGGGGGGTAAGGAAGATAAAGCTGCCATCTTCTCCAATCAGGCAAAGCTCCTAGATGTGAGACTGGGACATCAATCCAGCCACAAAAACTTCTACCTTTAATATGTCCTGCCTGAAATATTCAATGAGATAATGGCAGTACAGAACTTGTAGGAGTGTCTAACCAATGACTGGTCCAACTTGAGGCACACTCCAGGAGAAGGAGCCCACATCTAACTATGAGTGGATGGTCAAGAACCAAAGGCTGGTCACCCTAGAGACCCAGGATAGAACTAAATATGATTGGGGGGAAAAAGTCAATGCAATGATTCTTAATGGTATTCTGCTCTACTTCTAGATGAGTGTCTAGCCCAATTGTCATCAGAGAGGATTCATAGGCAATTGATAGGAGCAGACTTAGAGACCCAGATCTAAATAGGAAAAGACAGGGGAACCCTGAAGAAGAGAGGAAGGAAAGGTTCTAAGGGCCAGAAAGGTTGAGAACACAGGGAAAAACAGCCTGTAGAATCAACAAAACAGAGGTCATAAGGGCACATAGAGATTGAAGGAACAATCACAAACTCTGTATAGTGTAAATGTAACTTTTAATTCCCAGATTTATTTGTCGTCTTGGAGGCTTACTGCTGAATAAGCTCACCCTTCTAGCTCTTTCTCAGTTCTGGCTGGCTGATTCAACTCAGCTTTCTGAGTCAAACTCCTCTCCATGCTGACTGATTCAAACTGGCTTCTCTCAGCTTATGATTGAATTGCTCTGCTTGGCATTAAACTAACTCTACTAATCTGTTCTAATCTTCTGGCTCTTTCTCGTTCTCTGGCTCATCTGTCTTCACCTGTGTCTAGTTTGTTTTCCCTTGAACCAGTCTCTGTGAAACTGACTGGCAAAACTGTCTCTCAACTCCACAAACTGGAGTACTTCCAACGGAACCCTACTCCACTCCACTGCCTCTCAACAGACTCCTAACTCACTGACAGACTCAAATGAACTTCCTTTCCCTCTGCTCTCTAAAATAACGTCTCTTTCCTTGATGTTCTTGTGAGAATTGGGCATATCCTATTTTGTCAAATCTTTCTCTGATTCTTCACTTGGTCTGTTCCTCAGTTAGATGTCAAGGTTTGTGATTAAAGTTGCGTGCTAATGGCATGTCTGTATTCCAACCAGAGGGATTAAGTCCATGTGGCATGTTTGTATTCCAACTGGATCACACAAACCTAGAAGGTCTGTGGATGTAATTAGAACAGCCATGTTGCTGGACTAAAGTCCCTCTATATGGTTCTGTACTGGGGTCTCTACATATACATTAGGCTTGCATAGTTGGTGTTCTTGTGCAATCCCTAATAGTAGGAGTGGGGAGTGCCTCTGACTCTATCTACGTTTAGGACCCTTTTCTTAATGGGCAGCCTCATCTGTCCTTGACATTAGGGTTTGTGCCCAGTCTTACTGCAATTTTCTATGCCATGTGTGGTTAATTTCCCTGTTCTTTTTTTTGTTGAGGAACACAGAGAAGAAGTGCATCTAGGGAAGAGAGGAGAAGGCAGGGAATGGGAGGAGGAGTGGTAGGGGAAAGTGAGATTGGGATTTGATGTATGTAAAGAATAAAAATAAAAATTAAAATATAGTTTTACCTTTTCTATATAAGGCAAAAGCCTCAGAATATCAATTATCTATTCATATGTACATATGTAAATCATATATATATTTATATTAACAAACAGATATATTTCTATAAATATAAAAGAAAGCTTCATAAAATTAAAATATATTTTAATTGTTTGTTAATATTATATCATGAGATAGGAAAATATATTACTATGTTTTCTATGTCAAATTTTCTGTAATCTGAAAGAGATGCATTAATATGGCTGATAGTATGTTTGGGCCTGTTGGTAAAGAGGTGAAAGGATTGGTGGTGCTGTACATGCTGAAGATAATTGCTATACAATTCTGATATTTAAGTACTGCACCATAATGCAAAAGCCATTTAATTTTATGCTATTCATCAAAAAACTATTGCATTAATGTAAGTTCTCATTCTCTGCCTCCCTGAAAAGATCTACCTGTGCCAATTCTTGCATTAAGAGTATGAGTTATGTGGCAGTAGCTGTACTTACATCCACAGGATGCATATTTTGGCAAGCACTTTACATCACCCTGAATCTATCTGACAGATAGGTGGGCATGTTTACATTATCTTTGTTGAATATTGATAATATAAAATGAGTAGAGTAAAAGGCGTCTGTCCCCTGCCATTGTGTTCACTAACTACATTTGATGCAGAGAGTGCTTCAAAGATTGATGACTATGGTTGGTCCCCATCTGAGAATATCACATACTTCCCTCAGTGCTTTATGGGCTAACAACTAGTTCCATCAACTTTACTCCCACATCATAAGTCCTTTCCAAATCATTTTTGACTTAAATGATTACAGTAACATAGTACCAGATGCTCATATTGGTAAGCTAAATCAAAATGTATGCATTTTCTTTACTCTTACCACTATTTTATCATATCATTTCACCACATATGAAAGAATATATGAGATATTTCAAATTAGGCACTAATAAAATATTTGTTCTGTGCTTTGCTTGTTTGATGTTTCAGCAATTTTAAGGAGATGCTGAATGATTTGAGAATCTAATTTGAAAAGATGTTCCTTAATTCCATGGTTATGTTGAAGTTCTTCAGTGACACACCAATGTTGACACTGCTGTACAAGAATGTAGATGATTTCACAAAGCCTACTAGGACAGAGAGTGTCCCAAAGGAGACTCAACTCAGCAGTTTTAAGAGTGTCATAAAAATTAGTTCTTACTGTATTATTAATTTCCCTGTTTACCAGAGAACCACAGTTAAATCTTATGGGAAATGCTGAGTTAGTAACAATATTTGAGGCTTTTTGATTTGAGAACGGTTTCCGACAACAGATTTCCATAGTGGAATAGAGTGTTTCATGTGAGTTTCACAAACTTATTTGAAGAGTAATGTCTTCTTTATACAGAACATTAAAGAACTTACTTAAAATTAGATCTTAAATACATGCACTACAAATGATAGCTTTCATGAAGTTTATTTCTATAGTCTAGGTTATTTGAAAGTTAAATTTGAAGTGATTTTTATAGACATTAAACCTAATTCTATTGTATATGTATATATATATATATATATACACATTTATAAACACCTGGTATAACATATATTACAATGATGTAAGACTTTAAAGAAACTGTAAACACTTAGAATTTATTGTTATAATATATCCGTATATGTTTTGCATTCAGAATTATTTGAGAACTAATTCTAATGTAGAATGCTTTATATGTCTATAATTAGTCTTTTATATGTGCTTCATAATTCTACTTTCACTAGTTAATTACATAATAAACCATGATTTTGATGGAAAAATACATCTTGCCTAGTTACTGTTATCTGAATTTTAAGTAAAATTTATACTAATTTTAATTGTAATATCAAAAGCAATGGCCATAAATGTTAATAAAAGTACATTATGACATTTGCTAAGTTAAATTCCACAAGTTTCATAAAAATACAGGTATATATCCAATAAACTCATAAAACATGTAACCAGTGGTTCTTGATATGTTTGTAATACAGAATACCTGTCAATACAAAACAAAGACTGGAGGGTTGGAAAAGGTAACTCACATTTTGGGAACTATCCTGCATGTTCATTCACCATTTTTCTTTAGTTAATATAAGAAATCAGTAGCTATAAAATCAATTGAAATTGTAAAGGAATAACCAGGCTCATTTCCTCTCAGGGCATAGCATAATGTGTGCAAGAAGACTAGTACCCATTAGACACCTGTTCTGCGTTCAGCATACAGCTATCATTTCTTTAAGTGGCTGAATGAACAAATAATTAAACTGCTTTTGAAAATGGTATTTGAGAAGTATATAGCCTGTTTCAGTAATACTTAGCTTGCTATAAACTGACCTTGTTAACCTGGGAAATGAGATTAAGTATGGAGTCAGCAAAGTCATCTAACTAGTAGGACAAAAAACAGACCAATTCACTGATATCAAATATGTGAAGAAATCCCTTCATTCAGATCACGTCAAACTACAATTGTCCCATTAATTTTAATTGTTTTGAAGGAGTGGGAAAACATAAAACTTATTTGTGAAATGGCATGCTGAAAGAACCTAGCAATTACATTGGAAGTTTATAAATCAAGATCAGGGCCATAATTGTGGACAAGTTATTCGTACTTTAAGCAAGAGAAAGGAAGTTCTTATCATGAAACATTCAAGATTGTAAATCAGAGATCAATAACTAATGAATAAAAATAAAAGACATAGGAATACTAATTCAGTTTTAATAAGCTTGGGGTGATATTTTTAGAAAATATTGTCCTTTACATGACTATATAAATGGCAGGGACGACAACTACAGAGACTCCTATGTGTGTCTAGTTACTTAGGCTATTGATCTTGCTGTCTGGCCCATTTGCTCATAGCCATTTATGAATCCAAATATTGCACCATTTCTTCAAGCAATTCCTTCTTTCTTATTGAAATTCTGTCCTAAAAATCTGTTCTCTAAAAATAATCTTTTAAACCAGAGGTGGCAGTAGGGGCGGGATGGGGTGAAATATGTAAAATTTGCTGCATATTTTCTAGTTAGCCTCTTTGCTAAACCTATATTTCCACCTGATTTGAAATAAATTCCTTCTAAAGCATTTCTCTGTCTCTTTTTAACATTCACTAAATAGAGAGAACAGAGTATTGCACTTAGGTAGGCAACAGAAGCAGGAGGTGAAGTGGTTGCTTAGCAACAACACCTGTGAGTAATTAAGCATCTCTTGAGAATTGTTTGGTTTGGCTTTAAGTTCTTGGCCTTGTTACAAGAACTATATGAATTGGTTGGATTTTTGGCTAAGTATGCCATTAAAGGTTACAATGGTCAAGATGGTCATCCAGTTAAGTAGGTTATTGTCTCTAAACTGTATAAATGACGTTTATATTTCCTTGTTCTCCTTACAGTCAGCCTGAGGCATATCTCAGGAAATTAGAGATGATTCTTCTTGTCCCAAGTGAATATTTACCTTTCCTCTAAATAACTCCAAATTCAATATTAATTTCTGATTCCTGTAGCAATAGATCTGAATATTAGACTTTAATTCAGTACTAGATATGCATAGAGGAATGTGCATAAGTTATTCTACAGCCATTGCAAGGCATCTATGTTAAAGACTATAGATTAAGTGCTGAAGTTTAGAATTCTGGGAGCTAAGCCAATATTTGTTTACAAGAAAGAGGGTTTGGAGAGAGAAAGAGGAAGGGAGAAATGATATAATTAAATCATAATATCAAAAACAAAAAAGTTTTCTCTCTGCATATCTGTTACCATTGTGCAGCTTAATCTTCTTATAGGACTCCTAACAGTGGAAGAAAGGGCTGTCTCTGACTCTTCTGCCTGTTTTGGGGGTCATTTTCTGTATACCATGTTGCTCCAGCCATCCTTAATATGAGGGGAGGTGCCTTATCTTACAGCAGCTTGGTATGCTATGTTTGGTTGACACCCATGGAAAGACTGTCATTTTCTGAAGAGCAATGGAAGAAGAGTGGATAGTGGAGGAGGAGGGAGAGACTGGAGGAAAGGAAGGAGGGGGAACTACAGTTGAGATGTAATATTAGAGAGAATACTACTTTTAAAATTTAAAAAAATAAAATAACATGTTTAAAAAGAATCAGTGATCATTTTTAAGCTGAGGAAGCATAGAAGACTGAACACATGAAATTGTTATTACCCTTATATAATCATGTTCTGCTCTCAGGGTACATCTTTGAAAATTTCCTTACCATAAAAGGAGGAAATTTCTATTGGAGAGATGACCCCTAAAATAACTCAGGAAGATAAGGTTGTATTTATTTAGTTTCATGTTAATAGAAACTAAAACACATGTCAGAAATGCTCAGGACTTATGGAACTACACACACACACACACGCATTTATATTATATTATATTACTATATTATATTATACTATACTATATTATATTATATTTATTATATTATATTACTATTATTATATTATATACTTATATTTATTATATTATATATGCGTATATGTATTATATATATGTATATATATCTTACAGTAAGATTTAAATAGGACGTCTATGCAAAGTCATAACTAATTATGTTTTTAATGTATCAGTAATTTTATATGTAAGGCCATAATGAGATAAAGAGTAGAATGACCCAAGAGCTTCCTTAAATAGTTTATAATTGTGATGTGTGGTGTGTGTGTACTGGAAATCTGGTGAAGGAAAGCTGTGATGCAGGATGTTTAAAATATTGTCTTCAGGTATGGGGAGATTGCTTCCTCAGTAAAGTAAACAGTTTGCTGCTCAAGCACAAAGACTCAAGGGCAGTCAGAGAAACCACACAACAGTGAGGCACAGTGGACTTCACGCAAAATCACAGTCTGGAAGAGAGAAGGATGCATAGGCCTCATGATTATCCAGGCTATCCTACTTTCTGAGATCTAGGCTAGTGAGAGACCATATAAAATAAAACATTAAAATATAATACAAACAAGGGGAATAATGCCCAAGGTACATAGGAGGTTTCCTTTAGCCTCTATATGAATACACATATATGTGCACACATGCCTTCACATCAAGTACATGCATGACCACACAAAATTTTCTCTTTCATATGAGGAGCATACCACACCATTGAAAAGAAAGTATCTATCTACAGAAAACTAATGACCTGTTATTCACTTTTCAGGAAAACTAAGTCAATTCCTTGAAGAAAAATTACATACATTTTTATTTTTCTAGATAGTGGAGATGGGCATAGGAGCAGACATATACAAGACAGATTATCTACCACTTTGCTCCCAGGCCTCAGATTTTAATAAATGGAAATATACTTATTTTTAAAAATATAAAATAAATTGATGAAGTTAATACTACATTTTAAAAAGATTCAATAGTATGTACAATCCTCATGCACCAAGCACTGATAGATTTTGCTAAACAAGAAGTGTTATGAAGGTCACAGGAGCAGAAAAGTTTGTAAATCACTGAAACACATCCGCATTTTTAGAAAATTCAACTGTCTCTACATTGTCACTGTCAGAAAGAGGAACGTTTCTATGGAAACCGATACAACTTGACAGCAAATTGAATGTTTACAAGGAATTCTTGGTGATTAAGGTAGCATGCATCCCGTGGGAGATATTCTGGGGACACAGGAAATTCAGTTCTGTACCGTGAATTGGCCATTAAACTAATATGGTTCAAACACTAACAACATTAAAAACACTTCTGTTAAGTTTTAATTTGTCTCCTACTAATTTTATATAAAGACAAATATATTCTGAAAATAAAATGAATTTATATTCTTTGTTGTTGTTGTTGTTGTGAGCTTAGCCTTTAATGGCTGAACCATCTCTTCAGCCCTGGATTCTGATTTTAAAGAGTGGCAATGAAATCTGAGGAAACTGGAATTTTGGCTTCTTTGTTTTTTTTTTTTTTTTTTTTTTTTTGTCTGTACCTACAAGTCTGTGATGACTAAGTTTTAAAATTGTGATTTTGGGTTTGATTACTATTAATAAATTCATAAACTGACACAGTTACACAGAAATCATCTTTTCCTGGTTAGCTCCTGAATCTGTGTATCTCACCCATAATTCAGTAAGGTTACTTACTCAATAAAGATTTGATTAGCTGTACGTAACTCAGTAATCCTTGAAAATTTGCTGCATATTATATGATATTAACTACTTAATATACCACTTGTTTCTCAAAATAAAATTTCAAGTAGTTACTCTATGGAGAAGCTTTATTTGTGCTATTTTATAAGCAGTCTCCACTGTCTTTTCAGAGCGATGTTTCTCAAGGCTAACAGGCAATCAAGAAAGAAACTGGCTCATAATGTCACACACCCCATAGCTGCAGTCCTTGCAAGTTATTGTTCAGTAACTGGTTCAAGACACAGACTTCTGGTGCAAGTAGATACAATAGATTTTTTTAATACATTTATCATAGTTTTTAAAACTTCTTTTGTGTACATAATTTCTAAGATTTCTTCATTCAAAGTGTCACCCGCTAATGCACACTGAGAAATAAACTATAGAAAATAACTTGGGTCTGAGTTGCAGAGAAGAAGAAATAGTGTCTTGATGATACTGGGATTTTCTCTGTAGTAGACCCATTCATTATGTGATGAAGTCCCACTGACATGGATCAATGGCCTGATGGTATTGTTGGAGTCCCTCTTTTCCAGCTGAGGAAATCCTATACGTTATTGTCAATTAATGTTACCATGCATTTACTTCTCCTCCTGCATTCATTTCATATCATCATCATTGCTTTATCACTGTGCATGTGATGGTGGATCTTCATCATCAGTTTGGCTGAATTTAGAATCCCCTAAGTGACACAATTCTAGACTTTTCTGAGATAATATTTCCTGAGATGATTTACTGAGAGAGGTGGCTTATCCTTAGTGTGAATGGCATCATGCTATGGGTCTGAGGCTCAGTGTAAAAAAGAAAAAGAAGGAATTGTAAGGCAAAGGAAAGATCAAAATGGGCACCGAATATTCCTTTCTGTCTGCCTCCTGATCAATCGAAATGTGAGCCATAAGCACCACTCTCCTTCACAGGAGTCAGGTCCATGTCTGTGTTCTCCCTACCATGGTGGAGTGTGCTCTCAGACCATAAGCAATAGGAAACACACTGCTCCTTAAGTCATGGCTGCCACTCAACCCACCACAGTGATGAGAAACATAATAACATAGTTGTTTAATCTAAAACGTACTTTCCAAGTATACAGTATATGAGAGCTTGTCAGAATAATGAATTTATATGCAGATGAATGGCAACAACTTTTGCCATTCTTTCTGATTCTTCTGATATCCCCCCCCCCTTTTATCTACCATTTCCTCACTGATGTAGTTCTAAGTTTGGTGATTTTGTTGAATATACAATGCAATTAGCTAGGAAACCACTTTCTCCAGTGGCCTTCATAATACTCCTTGATCTCTGGGGCAGTTGGCTGCAGTTGTATCTTTTAATTCTTTCTTTTGCATATTCTGGTGATCATACTGAAGTGGACTTTCTTGGAGACATGGTCTTATTATTGGAGAAGTACACCGGTTAAAGGAAAATATACCAAAGATTCATCAATATTTGGCAGGAGGAATCCAGACAACTCACTTATCTCAGAAAGTTATATGACCACATGAGTATCAGGCAGAAGAGTGGGCTTTGTGTACAAGCAGTCAGTCACTGCACAGAATTTGGCAATAAAAAGAGTATTACATCCAAGGGTAGACTAAAATTATCTACAAGAAGTTGGTTCTATTCCAGTTCATATTACTGATAATGATGACCTCTTTACAGGCATTTGGGGGGGGTATTTTGGTGTAGCAAAAGTATTTTCATATCTAACTTAACATCTTCATTTCCCAGTCACCTCCAAATAAAGTGAAAACTTCCATTGTGGTCAAAACTGCTTCAGTTTACTTACTTTGATCTGATGGCACCATTCATATGTTAAATTCAATTTCCTACATATTTGTATTTATTTTAACTTCAAGTCCTTGCATATATTTTTTCCTCTGCCAGAAATACCATATTCTCTCATGTCTAATCCTTCTGTTATTTTCAAGGGGAGAGAAGGGAAGGTAAAAACAAATCTCAAAACCAAGAAAAATGTGCTTTTAATGCTCACACTCTCAACATTTGAATGCTGTGCTAGCACTGTCATCATCAAATCATCCTCCACTATCATCCAAGTCAATGACCTCTATCAAGAGTGTTGACAGAGCACTGACGTCATTGGGCATTTAGCACTGAATTTAGGAAATAGCACAATAAAACCCAGCTTGAATTCTAGCAAATAATCTTGTCATTTTGTGGTGTGAAGCTGCCAGCTTGGATTGAAAACCTATTTATAGTCCTCCCACATTGAACTTGTCATCTTCCCTATAAACAACTTGGGAAATGAAGTACAGAACAGATTTTGATTTCTGATGTGCCACTTGTGGAAGCTTCTCCCAACAGAGACTTAAAGTGTCCATGAACTGAGAGTCTCTAAATATGTAAGATGTACTTTCTTTCCCTCTTCCACTCATTTCCTGTGTTTTATTTGCTGCCTCTGCCCCTTAGTTTCACTGAGTGCTATTCTCATTATAATTTTCCATTCAGAAACACAGCTTTACGCCTTCTCTAACTTGAAAGCATACCCTTAATCGTTGTTACAAGTGTCCCAAAACACCTTTGAAATCAGCTTTCTTATTATCCATACTTAATTGGTGTCGAAATTATTAAAATATATTAATTAGTTTGCCCAAAATTATACTATCAGAAACCTCTAGGAAGGGGAGTAGTCTTTAAGGAGAGCAATTGGATGTTCACCTAGTTTCACCATTGTGTTGTAAACCAAATTATTGAGAAAACAAAAGAATAATAGACAAAATGTCAAATATAAGCTTTGCCAACAAAACTGAAGTTCAAGAAGGCTTCTTACATTCTCAAGCAAACAAACCTCTTCATAATGAGCTGCAGTATGGAGCAAATGGGCGCATGTAGGCTTGACACCAAGGAATCGGGCAGAGCTCAACTAGGATGGAGATTTAACTCAGTTAACTTACTGCCATGGCCTGAAGGATCAAAGACGTTTGCTCACTTCAAAGTGATTACTGCCAACAGGAAAAAAAAATAAATCTAAGCAAATAATACACACCCAATTTACAAATAAGATATGTTTACCTGCTTCTCTTGAAGCTAAAGGAGTACAAGATCCAAGGTGTCACATAACATAAAAAAAAAACCTTTATATGTGAAAAAGAAGGGAAAAATCCAGAAGGAAAATAACTGCTCACAATGGCAATTTTTTATATGGCCATAATTTTACATTCTTTTTCTTACTACCCTTTTCCACTTTTCCTGCTATTTTAATGCTGATGTCTTTTGCTTCATACTTCATTGAGAAATATTAATAACTAACACTTGCTTTATACATGCTCAGGGTAGACACTGCTCTAAAGCTTTACATGTATTGAGACTTTTAATGAAATGGAAGCAATCAAGCAGAAACTACTGCCTGTATTACAGAATGCCCAAATCTACAAAACACATTCTCTTCTTACTTGGGTGATCTTCTTTCTTTAACGTTACAAGGGATAAAGTGTTCTAGTTTTAAAACAGGATAAACCTACCATCACAAACTCATGCTTATGTTTGTGTTAAAATATGCCCTTGCTTTCTAAGGAATTTTGCTGATGCAATTATTTCATTTTTACTACTGAATCTTTAATAATTTGCTTGTAAATTTTTTATAACTGTACTGTGGCTAATTATAAAAACAATTTTCTTCAATATATTTTAATAATTGTTTATTTTTAGTGGAAAATAATAATTTTGTGTATTTCCTGAGGGTATAAGTTGCTTTTAATATGCATACATTAAAATAGTTACAGAGAGCTCATTAACATAGGCATTAGATCACATGCTCTTTTACTTTTTTGGTGAGAATATTTAACATCTACACTGCAATTTTCAAGAATGTAATATTCCAGACCTCATAAATTATCACAAATTTATGTTTTCTATGTGAGACTATATATCTTTTTTATCAACATTCTCCAATTCTCTTGGCCGCTAGCCCCTGTTAAGGATGCTCTCTACTTCTGATCAACTACCTAAAATTCATATGAGAATGAAATTATACAGTCTTTGCTTCTCTGTGATTGGATTATATCTTTTAGCATAGTTATTCCACACTTATCCATGCTATCATACACTGCAGATGCCTTTTCAAATATATTTTAAAGGTGTGATGTAAACTTTCTCCTCTTTTTCTCAATTCTATAATTCATGGAATTAATTTAGCTTCAACTTATTTTCATGTCAAACAATCCAATGAAACTAATCCTGACATAACCCACAGCTCCCACTGAGTGACTGACTTTTTGACTAACTTTCCTTCAGTATATTTCTTTTCTTGATCTTTAATATTTTTAAAGTATGTGGGGGGGGGCGCTCCCTGTATTTCTGTGTAGCAGGTTCATGCCAGAAGGCAAGAAGATGTTGGATTTCCTAGAATTGGAATTATAAGTTACAGATGTTACAGATGGTTGTGAGTTGCTTTGTGAGTGCTGGAAATCAAATTACTTTCTCTGAAGGAGCACCCAGCACTCTTGATACTTGAACTATCTCTCTAAGCACAAATGTGTAGCCCATGCTGGCCTTAAAGTCATAATCCTATTGTCCCTGAATCTTCACTATATTCTACCTTCATGTGACAACACATTACTGATTCTTTTTTGTAAACAATATTTTATTTTTATTATGTGTATGTCTGTCTGCATGCATGTGAAGGTGTGGAGGTTATAAGAGAATGTCATATTCCCTAACAAGAGGACTGCTGAGCCATCTCTCTAGTTGTTGATGTACTCATTAATAAATTATTTGACTTTTCATCTTTCTTGAAGCACTTTAGTTTGGTAATAGGATATGCTAAATTTATAGTATTTTTTTATTTATTGTCTCTTTTGTTTGTTTTATTTTCCCACAAAGCTGAATGTTGCAAAGTCCCAGAACAGACTTGTAGGCCCACTATCATAAAATGTTTTCTAGAAATATTAATATAGAAACTGGATGTGATAATGCACCTGTAATCCCAATACTTTCACCTGGATTCAGTTTTGTTTGTTTCATGGAAATTTGTGCATCATTCAGCAACATGTTACTGTTTTTATAATGAATATATTTCTATAGCAATGTATTTTATAATGAATATATTACTATGTGAAAATCAGGAGAAAGAATACATGAACTTAGGATTTTGTGTTTGGCAGAAATTAATTAATTAATTTTATGTGTTTGAGTGTTTGCCTACACACACACACACACACACACACACACACACACACACACACACACATATGCATCAAATGATGTATACCTGGTGACTGTAAATGTCAAAAGAGGGAGTCTGATCTCCTGTTGAAACCGGAGTCCTTTTCAAGAGGGACAAGTACTTTCAACTGATGAACTAACTCTCCATCCCCTGAAAAGAATATTTTAATTAAAAATCAGAAGTTAGAAAAAATAGTGTGTATATATTAGAGAAAAACAAATGGTAGTATGGGTAATTACATATCCAAAGAAAATGATTAAAACACTGAGGGCTGAGTAGGATATGGCTCAGCTGATGAAATACTTGCCTAATAAGCTTGAGGACCTGATTTTCACCCTAGTACCTACATTAAAATGTGTGGAGTGTGTCTGAGTGTGGTAGTCCATGGATTTAATTCTAGCATTCTGGAGGACCTGTGCATATCAGGCCAGTCACAGCTACACAGTGATATGCAATCTCAAAACAAAAACAAAAACAAAACAAACCAAAGTGTGTGAAATGTCAGTATCCCAGCCTCTGGAGACATGAATAACCCTAGAGTTTGCTGACTAACCAATCTGGCTGAATTTGAGCTTCCAAATTTTAGACAAGACACAAATATAAGGTGCATAAATACAAGTTCCAGGGTAATTTTAAGTTACATATATCATTTGTCAACATATTATACTGTTAAATGTTATCTTACTGGCAATAACTATATGTATAGATTTTGATAACCATTATTTGGGAATTGCATTGAATCTTATATGTTGGTAAGATGGCCATTTTTATTATGATGATCCTACCTATCCATGAGCATGGGAAATCTTTCCATCTTCTGATATCCTCTTAAGTTTCTTTCTTCAAGGACTTGAAGTTCTTGTTGTACAGGTGTCTTTCACTTGCTTGGTTAGAGTACTCCCCAGGTATTTTATACTATTTGTGGCTGTTGCAAAGGGTATTTTTTCCCTAATTTCTTCCTCAGCAAATTTATTTCTTGTATAAAGAAGGACTATTGATTTTTAAAATTAATTTTGTATTCAGCCACCTTGCTGAAGGTGTTTATAAGTTGTAGGAGTTCTCTAGTAGAATTTTTGGGGTCACTTATGTATACTATCATATCATCTGCAAATAGGGACACTTTGATTTCTTCCTTTCAAATTTGTATCCCCTTGGTCTCCTTTAGTTGTCTTATTGCTGTGGCTAGAACTTCAAGTACTATGTTGAAGAGATATGGGGAAAGTGGGCATTTTTATCTTGTCCCTGATTTTAGGGGAAATGTTTTAAGTTTCTCTCCATCTAGTTTGATGTTGGCTACCAGTTTGCTGTATATTGCCTTTATACCATCATTTAAAATTTGACATTATTCTACAAGATGCACTGTTCATTGCTTTTTCTGTTCCTGTGATAAAACACCATGACCAAGACAACTTACAAAAGAAAGAATATATTTAGGCTTTCAGTTCCAGAGGATTAGAGCCTATGGTGAATGGGACAGCATGGCAGCAGAGATGGTGGCAGAAGTGGGAAACGGTTGTTCAGATCTTGAACCCAAGCTCAAAGCAGAGATATCATCACACTAGACATGGTACTAGTCTTTAAATCCTCAAAGCTTGTGTCCAGGAAAATACTTCCTTCAGTTAGGCCACACCTCCTCCACCTCTCCAAATGGTGCCAGTAAGTCAGGACTAAGTATTAAAATGAAGACATGGGGGTTATTTTCATTTATAATTTTGTAGCGAACAACAAGGAAAGGAGGAGAGGAAGACAGTAAGAGATAGGTAAGAAGTGGTGGTGAGAAAATGAAGCAGACAATGGATACCAAAAGAGAACTAAGCTCTTCTTTTATAAATAGAATCGATCACTTTGCATAGAATTTTAATATATTGTTAGAAATTATTACTCAGTACTTGATAGTCATCTATGTTTAATTAAACATTCTAATGAATCCTTCACATTAATAAAGTGCAAGTCACAATTTGCTCTCTGGATAAATCTTTTTTTCAATCACCTGCACTAGTTGGAATGTATGTTTGAAGTAAAAACAATAATTAGCACACTGAAAATGAGTTAATAAAACTCTAGACATCAGTCATACTCAGCTATGAATCTGTGAGCTTCAACAATGACTCACCTGGTAAAATAGGCCTAATGGTACAATCGTGGTTCAAGCTTCATGGGTTAGCCAGGTACTTTCTGATTGAATTTAAGTCCAACTCTACATGTTGAAGACCCTGCCAGACACCAGTATCAAGCAAAGAACCTATATCTAGGCAGGTTTTTGGGACCTATAGCTGAACCTACTACTATAACGCTGCTAAGTAGACATAGCATTAAACTGATTCCTAATGACTTATCTTTATAGTCAAAGTTCAATGTATCACTCAACTCTGAACTTAGAAGTGGTAGTTACAATAGGAGCACACAACTCTCCAAGGTGCATGAAAAAGAGACTGCAGAATGTTTATCCCTAAACACAGTTGTGCATTCAGCCCCCACATTATTCAAGGCTCAGGGATAATTATAGAAAAATAGTTCAAGGAGTGTGAGAGACAGAGGCAGTGAATTTTAGGGCAGCTGGACATATGAACTCACTGCAGTTGGGACAGTATGAAAAATAAAATCTGTGAAAGTCTAAGGCCAAATCTCATCTCAGAGAGAGAAATTGGATATACACTCCCATCACCTTGGACATGTAGGTTTTTTAAAATAATTTATTTTTTATTCCTTCAAGTTACATCTCAATCACAATCCCTTCCCTACTCCTCCCTCCAGTCCCACCCTCCCACCCTCTTCCCCCTCAACCCCCCATCCTCTTCCCCCTTTTTTTAAGTTTAAGGTGTATCTTTTCCCTCCAACAGCTCCCCGTTTCAGTCCAACAAATGGTTCTTTCTCTTATAACAATAAATGCAATACAAAACAACAGAAATAAATAGGCCACAATTATGAGAGTTATATGGCTTAGCATACATTCCCAATGTCCAGTCCATGTGTATTTGGCACCTGACTTTAACATTCTACTATCTAACCATCTCCATGAGTTTAAAGTTCTATAGTTAACTCAGCTTTTATACTAACTTTCATCACAATTTTAAAAACATATTCTTAGATCCAGAACACCTTCTTGATTCCTTTAGGAAGCTCTCCATCTAGTATACAAAAATGGCTAATTAGACATCTTCCCATGAGCATTCCATGACTGACGAGATGTAATTGTATCAAGATTATTTTCATAAAATATATTTTATTAGCAATTGAATATAAGAGTCTGTAGTTAAAAAAATAAAAAAGCAGTCTACAAAGCCTACTTTGTCAATGGCATAGAAGTCACTGTACAGTGGAGTATATGTGCAATATGTTAAATAATTTCTGCATTTCAGGGAACCACATGAGATACTTATTTTGCTTGCAAGATGTCTAGTTAATACACTGAAAATGTCATATATCATTCATTCCATCTTTATCTGAATATTGTCAATTAAATGTGCCTCACCAGCTACAGAACTTGATTGGTTTGTATCCCAGATGTGTCCTGGGACAGAATTAGTTTTATGTCATTCAGAGCTATCTATAGTGATAGAATTAGGGGCAATTACATTTTCTTAATGAGATTTCTCCTAAGAGAGCTGGGCAGAGCATTCGTGCTGAGAAACAAACTAAAAGGTTTAACCTGAACTCTTTTTGTTAAAGTAACCCTGGGAAAATGTCATTTCTAACATCTGTAAAATTAAAACTTTGTCTAAAATTATCTCTTTTTTTCAATTTTGCTTAAATATTAAAGAAATTTTAACACAATAAATTAATAAAAGTGATGGGGCTTCATTTGTTTTTTACCAGTTGGCTACTATGTATGCTTGACATTAAAGGCATTTCTATTCGCATTATATTTCTATTCACACAAAAAAATTTACTGTGACTCATTTAGAATTGCATGCATCATTACTTCATATATATAATTATTTAGTTTATATTTATATTGTATTTATTGTAGTATTTACTTTCCTGTTGTGATAAAACACCATGACCTGCTATTGTCTCTATATTTCTATAACTTCCTTCTTTTTTCTTTTGTATAAATGATATCAAATAATATGTTTAATTCTTAAAGAGAAATGATAATAAAATGGAAAAAGTAATTAGTTACTAGATATTTGTGAGCCATTTCATTATAAATTTTGTATTATGTTTAAGCATACAACTAAATTAATTTATTTACTATTGGTACAAAAATTTTAAAGCTCAGAAGACAAATGACTGTAATGAGCAGTTGCATTTTAACTACATTTCCTTGTGTACAAAGCATGATGCTGTTATCTACAATTTAGTTTCTGTTTTCTTATATTTTAAAGATTATAATATACAATTTCTCCCTTCCTTTTCTTCCCTCCAAATTCTCCCACATACCCTTCTTGATCTTTTTCAAATTTATGGCCTCTTTTATCATTAAGTGTTGTTATAAACATTTTATATATATATATATATATATATCCTATTCAGTCTGTAGGATGTTAATAGTATGTATATTTTTAGGACTTTCCATTTGTCTTTGATAATAAATATGCTCTTCTGTAGGGAAGATTATTTCTTGAGTCTCAGCATTTCTTTGTTGCCTAAAGTGCTTTGTGTAGAGTTGAAGCCTTTGTGGGGTTATACATCCACTCTGGCATGTCTATTACTGTCTTTTTTCAGCTCGTGTTTAGGCAGCCATGTTGGTGAGACTTTATTGGTGTAGCTTCTGATATGATTAAGAGATACAATGTCATAGTAAACTCCCTGAATTTCTTGATCTTACCATCTTTGTAGCCCTTCTTCCAAACTGTTCCATGAGACTTAGGTATGGGAATGCTTTTTTTTTTCTATATTGGCATACATACAGTCTTTGCTATACAATTAGTATTTGCATTAGTCTTTTTATGGTTTTATAAAATTCTGGAACCCGATAGGCTACTAAGATAAGATGTTATTTAGCTCATATTTCTGGACGTCTAGGTCAAGTAGGTCTATATCAGTATTCTTGGCATAAACTACAACTTTCTTTTATAACAGTGGCCGTCAAACTTTAACATATTTTAAAATCAGTGTGGTTAGTATGTAGCTCAGTGGGATAGTATTTGTCAAGTACACAAAAGACTACAAGTATGATTTTTGACATTTCAAATTAATTAATTAAAATAACTCAAGTTTTTAAGAAGTTCAT
The DNA here is from genome assembly GCA_907164525.1 of Lophiomys imhausi. NCBI lineage: Eukaryota > Metazoa > Chordata > Mammalia > Rodentia > Muridae > Lophiomys > Lophiomys imhausi. The sequence continues at coordinate 9,418,776 of CAJQZJ010004748.1, read as the reverse complement.
ATCTTGTTACATATTCATCCCAGTTTCTAATTCAATAGGTCACATCTTGATAGCATACATCAAGAGCAATTTCTTTTCTTTTCTTTTCTTTTAAGACAGGTTTTCTCTGTATCCTTGGCTGTCCTGGACTCACTGTGTAGACCAAGCAGGCCCCTAACACAAAGAGATTGGCCTGCCTCTGCCTCCTGAGTACTGGGAGTAACGGCATGCACCACCAGGACAAGCTCAAGAAGAATTTCTATTTTTTGCTATTATTTCTTATGAGGAGACCACATTTTTATAGTAATTAGACCATAGAGTGAACTTAATCAAAGTTCAATTTGTCATTGCATGCTTCTTGATTTTGACCTTATTTCTTTGGCTTTGTCTATATTATACTCTCATTCTTACAATATGACACACCTACTCTTTAAACAAGGCCCTAAAAGACTCCTTTGACCTGATGCTGTGGCACATACCTTTAATATCATCACTAGGGAGGCAGAGGTAGTTTGATCTCTGTGAGTTTAAGGGAATCCTAGTCTATGTACTCATTTCCAAGCCATGCAGAGTTATATAATGAGAACTTGTCTCACAAAACAAACAAACAAACCCTCTTTGATTGTCCATTTGTGGTCACTGTTACATTTTGTTCATGTTATGTGTAATTGTGAGAAGCAGATAAAGTCATTTATTACAAATATTTTGTAATTGTATTGATCATAAGTTATCACATCCTATAACTATCACACATGTCTGCTAGATGTTGCTCATACAAATTGATATTACATTAAAAAGCCTGTAATTTAGCCCAGTATCTCTGACAGATATTAATTATAAAGCAGGAATTATGAATGACTTGCCTACTCTGTCATGGCAGAGCTAGGCTGTCGACTTACCTGCTTCTAATGTCCTTTTCGGACAGCATTCTGTCTACAGTTGAAGCAAGGGATTTTTCTTGACCAGTGACAGGCTTGTCACTAATGCAACCATCTCCAAATGGAGATTCTTTGATGCTCTAATGTATGGAGAGAAATTGGGGACTGCCCAGCAGCCAGTTTCCTGTCATTTCTTAGTTTTAGAAGCTGCTGGCTCTGCACTTCCTGTATAGTCAGATATATTTATCCTTCTCAGCTCTCTGATGTGGCTGAAGACTAGATAGTTATAGTCTCATAGTTAAATTTTAAGTTTTTTTAGGAATTAAAAGGATGTTCTAGGTCTAAGAAGATGTTTTTAAGTTGGTAATGCAAGTTAGGATGGAAAATGAGTTAGGTATAGAGCTTTAAACTCATGGAGATAGATAGATAATAGAATATTAATATCAGTTGTCAAATATGTATTGGCTGGTCATTGGAAAAGTATGTTATACCTTATAATTTTCATGATTGTGTCCTAATTATTAAAATAAGGAATTATAAGTTCTGGGAAAAGGGGGAGAGGGTAGGAGGGTGGGGCCAGGAAGGAGGAGGGAGGGGACTGTGACAGACATGTAGCTTGAAGTAATAAATAAACATTTAAAAAACGAACAAACATGTAAAAAAATCTTGTAACTTATTTAGCTTTGGAGATTACAGATGGAATATGGAATCTGTTTAAAAACTAAAAAAACATAAAACTAGATCTGAATGTAGACAAGAATAAAGACATCCATAAATATTTAAGTAAACATGATTAGAGATATTTTAAAATTAGAGATGCATCTTATCTAAGACACTAGCCTAGTATGCATGATACCCTATCTGATGTAAGGTTTATGTACTTACAATATATAAATTAGATATGCTGAAACATATCTTGATTTCTTGAATCTCAGTACTTGAAGGAGAGAATCAGACAAAAAACAAACAAACAAACAAACAAACAAAAAAATAGTTAAGGCTAGCATGATGAGTTTGAAGTTAGTCTGAACTATATGAGACCCTGTCAGATAATAAAGGGGTGGAGGCAGAGAAAAGGTATCAGCTTACTTACCTTCATAGAAACTTAATGCTTCCTGAGGTTCAAATTCAATGTTTACCAGCATTTGTCTAGTAAAAAAAGTGTAGGTACATGTTAAGCATGTTTACAAACACACTACTCAAGGAAAAGTAAGAATGCACTTGATCATACTGCTATTGGATTGCATCTAATACAAGGGACATTAAAACATAGAAAAATCAAGCTGTTTTAAAATAAGAGAAACTGTAATCAAGCAAGTATGAACTCACTGTCATCCATTTTTGTGGAAGCTAAATGCAAATTAATCACATTTTCCAATTCATTTATATAGTAACCCAACTATAATAGTATAATTATGTAATATAAAATTTAAAAAAAATATGCAAAATATTACAACCTAAAAACAGAATAAAGAAAATAGTGTTGGGTCCTTGATCCAAAATCACAATACTACACAGGCGTGAGTTTCTTCCTATTATTTTAATAACAAAGAATATTAAAAGTAAATATGACCCACCAAACACAGACTATGTGTGGTGGGGTTAGTGATAGAATTTACCAGCATAGGGATCTTGGAATAGTGCAAGCCTGACCTCTCCTGATATGGAGTGCCTTTAAAGCCCACCAAGGGCAGATGACGTCATTGATCACACACTGTTGTCGAGGCATGTATCTTTGAAAGCCAACCAGGAACTATGGCAACAAAATGCTGAAATTCAGGCCAAGATCATTACAACACAAGGGATTTAAAATCAGAAGCCCCCTCCCCCCCAGCTTCGCTCTCCTTCCTCCTTGTCTCTCTCTGCCTACACATGTCTAGACTTCACCAGGTTCTGCTATTCATCACCATTTTGTGCTGACCTGCCGGGAAAGGCAGACCCTCCTTGGTGGTCCAGAACACTGGTCATAGCATCTGCCACCAAAATGTCAGAACTGAACCCCTGGAGCCAGAACATCATGCTGGTAGGCTGGATGGGTGAGCAATGACAGAGTTAGAAATGGTTTGGAGGGGCTTCCAATCATAAATTATTTGGCCCTAGGATTACAGAGGCAAGTCTTGACTGATTAAAAGATCACTCCACTTCAGTGGTCAGAACAGATTAAATATATAAACTAGTCTTAAGATCTGATGAGTAAGATTCATAGACTTTAAGATTGAAAAACTTATTGAAAACGAGCCCATCTGTATGGTTCCACACCAAGAGAATTAACCTGAGAGAAAATCCTTTCAAGAAATTTTAGGTTAGTGTTAAGTGTTTGTTTAATAGGTATTAGGTTGCTTTAAATATTAGGTTTTAGAGTTAGGGTTTGGGTTTTAGGATTTAGGAACTTTATAGGTAATTGTTACATATTAATAAACATATAAGTAAAAATTAAAATTTACTGTTACAGACTATGCCAGAGCTTTTATATTTTATTCATTATTGTCTTATAATTATTCTGAATCTTTTCTTACAGATAGAGTATAAGAAAAACAAAAGCATCTTGTGTGAAATCACACAGTAGGTAAATACAATGAAAAATAAAAAAGTAAATTGATTACTACAATACATCATAGTCACACAGTGTCTATGTTTTGTAGAGAAGGGTAGGACAAAAAGTTATAGAAAATGCTTTATTTACTTAAATATTCATATAAAATACATAAAGATTGAATCTATTCTGTCAATCTGGATGTAGCAGACACTTTCTTCACCTTCTACACATTCATTGTTTAGAGCCTTAGAAAGTTAAAAGAACACTTATTCAGTGTAGTAGTCAAACTTTAATTTTTTTTTTTGAGACAAGGTTTGTTGTGGTAGCCTAGCTGCCCTAGAAATAGTTTTGTAGACCACGCTGGCCTCAAATTCACAGAGATCCACTTGCCATTCCCCCCAAGAGCTAGGATTAAAGGCATGCCACCACCACACCAATGCACCTCCTGTTTCGCTGCTAGAGTATTTTTCGTTTCTGGTCATTGTGTGTCTGTGCCCCACTGGTGCAAACTGTGGGTTTGAAGGCAATGTTAATTCTTAATTAGTTTGAGCTTTTCACTACTCGAGTAGAGAAGTTTCAGAGAAGGACTCCGATTATATTTATGCATGTGACCAGAAGGTGAAGCACAAAGGGTGCTCCAGTTTTGAAACAGAATTTTATTCTTTTGATGCTCATATGTGAGTCAATCTCTAATAAAAATAAAAATCAGTAGTTGTGGTAACATGTATAATCTGAGAACTCAGCTGATAGATGCAGGAGACTGGCATGTTTGAAGCTATCTTGGAATACTGAACAACACAGAGAGAAGTAAGCCAAGCCTCGGATATATGACTCAAGAATCTAAGTAATCCAGTAATAATATTGTCATGTATTCCAATGGAGTTTATCAATATGGTTTTCATGAGTTTAACTATTATCTCAGTAAGTATTACATTTTAAAATTAATACATAAAGATTAATGTAGTAAGAAAAAATATAGTTGAATTAAAAATTCATATTCCAATTTTAATGATAAACATGCTTATAATTTTTATTGGGCTCTATCACCATTTCTCAAAACAATAAAACAAATACACAAGAATTTACTTTCCACCCAATATTTATTACTAAACTATGAGGTTATCATGATTAGGAAATCTTTCTCTCTTTTTTCTTTTTTAATAAATTTATTTATTTGTTGCTTCAGGTTACATCTCCATCCTATTGTCCTCTTTTCCCCCTTCCCAGCCCCACCCTCCCACACTCTACCCACTAACCCTTCCATCCCACTCTTCTGGAGTGGAGTGTTCCTAGATAACAGTCCCCTGCCCCAGTTCAGAAGTCACATGAGGGTCAAGAACCTCCTTATACACTGGAGGCCTGCAAGGCAGTACCACCAGTGAAAAGTGTCTCATTGCCAGTGCAAGAAAACTAAAACCACACAAACAAAAAGTTTATGTCCATGTTCCCTTTGGTGCGTTGGTTGTAGTATAGATATCCTGTACTATATGGCTAAAATCTGACTATAAGTGAATAGATGCCATGTGCATCCTTCTGAGTCTGGGTTAGCTCACTCAGGATGAGCTTCTCCAGTTCCATCCATTTGGCTGAAAATTGCATAATTTCATTGTTTCTGATAGCTGAGTTATATTCCGTTTTGTAGATATACCACAGTTTTTTAATCCATTCTTCTTCGATTGAGGGACGTCTGGGTTGTTTCCAGTTTCTAGCTATTACAAATAAGGCTGCTATGAACATAGACGAGGAAACTTCCTTGTGATTCGGTGAGGAGTTATTTGGATGTATACCCAGAAGGGGTATGGCTGGGTAATGAGGCAAAGCTATTAAAAGTTTTCTAAGATATCACCAGACTGACCTCCATAGTGATTGCACAAGCCTGCACTCCCATCATCAGTGGAGAAGGGTTCCCCTTTCTCCTCACCCTCACCAGCATGTGCTGTCATTTGAGCTTTTGATCTTAGCCATTCTGACAGGTGTGAGATGGAATCTCAGAGTCATCTTGAGTTGCATTTCTCTGGTGATTAAGGATGTTGAGCATTTCTTCAAGTGTCTCTCAGCCATTAGGAATTCCTCCTTTGTGAATTCTCTATTTAACTCTGTTCCCCATTTTTTTGATTGGATTATTTGGTTTCTTGGCATTTAATTTCTTGAGTTCTTTGTAAATTTTGGATATTATCCCTCTGTCAGATGTGGGGTTGGTGAAGAATTTTTCCCAATCTCTAGGCTGCCGTTTTGTTCTAAAGACAGTGTCTTTTGCCTTATAGAAGCTTTTCAGTTTCATGAGGCCCCATTTATTGATTGTTGGTCTTAGGTTCTGAGCTGTTGGTGTTCTGTTCAGGAAGTTGTCACCTGTGCCAATGAGTTCGAGGGCTTTTCCCACTTTTTCTTCCAGTAGATTTGGTGTGACTGGCCTTATGTTAAGGTCTTTGATCTACTTGGATTTAAGTTTTGTACAAGGTGATAATTATAAGTCTAATTTCATTCTTTTACAAGTGGACATCCAGTTGGACCAGCACCATTTGTTGAAGATGCTGTCCTTTTTCCGTTGTGTTTTGGCTTCTTTGTCAAAAATTAGGTGGCCATAGTTGTGTGGGTCCATTTCTGGGTCTTCAATTGGGGTATATGTGACCCATTATTTGCATTCTATCATGTTGTTGTATTCATTATCAACAAATTTTATTATGTGATTTTTGTAGTAAAATTTAAAAACTTTCATATAATAGCCAATAAATTTATAAACAGCAATCAATGCAAAAACAACTTGAATCATGAAAGCAAATCCATATTCATGCCAGCTTCCAGGGTGTACTCTGGATTTCTTGATGTGATGGCATTACTAAGCTTAGATATGTAGATTACCATCTGAAGAAAACCATGAGTGTACTTTACAGAAAAGCTATTGTAAATGAGCTTCTTATCAGTGTTCTCATTCTTATAAACACATTTAGAAAATATTAACATTTATTGTCATTGTATAGTGACAATATTCAGAATCATGCATTTAGTCTACTTTTTTAAAAATTTGGGAACATGCTTTTATAAGATATATTATTTTAGTAGTTCCATAGAAGTAGTTATATCCAACTATTACCTAACCATATGGAAACTTTCTAATTATTCTTTTGACTTGCATCTATTAGCATAAATGCTTCCCAGTACTTTATCATATGCGGTAGCAGAATCCACGAAACTATATAGAAATCATGTTCAGGTTGTTTTGGTTGATTGATCTTTCATCTTTTTCAGCATAATGCTAGATATTCAGTCCAAGAACTTGAATTATATGACTGTTGCTTGGTTCTTTTTTTTGTTGGTATAACATATTTTAATAGCTCATGTTTCCTTAAAGCTATGTTTCCACTTTTGGATATGGAAACGGGAATTTATCCACAGTTTAGACCTTCCGATAATCAACAGCTTACAGTCTTCAAATATTCACATAGTTGGACAGATAGTTCAGTATTTCTATTATGTGTCCTCTTGTTTGGTTGAGGCAAAAGTTAGTAAGCAATATGTGCATGCACCTTACATGAGGAATATATCTAAGTGTAGCTTACATGTTCCCTGGAACCTGTAGAAGCAATCAGAGAGTGAACCATCAGTCTTACTGAAAGAAGTAATGACTGCTGTGCATATAACACACTCTCCCAAACTTTCTCGTTTGAAAAGAGACACATTTTCTACTTCATAGATTCTTTGGGTTAGGAATGAATCACAGGGCCAGGTCCTCAACAATCTTAAGATATTAAAAAGAGTAGGGTCTGCCTCTGAACAAACTCACATGTGTGTGAATGCTATTTAATTTTCTGAGTTAACTGAATTGAAGGTCAAATTGCAGGAGAGGTCTCAGGTTGTATCTGAATAAAATCAACAGGGTTGTTTTGGTTTCCTGAGAAGACCACCTTTTGGTATCACAGTTTGTTTCATCAAAATCCCCAAGCAAAGAAAACCATAAAGAGATTCTATAAAGAAGATGAGACTTCTGGAGAAGTGATAGCCTTTCACTTCTATTATTTCCTAACTTCTAACAGGATCGAGAAGTCACTCACCCAAAAGAATTACACTAAGAAACAAACACTGAAAATAGTGCTCTCAAGGATGTTTACCAAGTTAAGGTCAATGCTTTATAGAACATAGATAGGCACATTTAAACAGTTTAAGTAAAAAATAATAATAAAGCAATTTTTATAATTTATTTTTTATTTCCTCAAGTTACATCTCAATCACAATCCCCTCCCTTCTCCCCCCATCCAGTCCCACCCTCCCACCCTCTTCCCCCTCAACCCCCATCCTCTTCCCTTTTTTTTTTTAGTTAAGGTATATCTTTTCCCCCCAACAGCTCCCCCTTTCAGTCCATCAAATGGTTCTTTCTCTTGTAACAATAAATACAATACAAAACAACAGAAATAAATAGGCCACAATTATGAGAGTTATACGGCTTAGCATATATTCCCAATGTCCAGTCCATATGTATTTGGCACCTGACTTTAACATTCTACTATCTAACCATCTCCATGAGTTTAAAGTTCTATATCTAACTCAGAATAAAGATATTTTTAAGTATCTTTCCTTGATTACAACCAAATTAATCATGACTCTGAAAAACACTATCAAACCATGTAGTACAAATCTTATGCTGGAGAGATTACAAATGAGTTGAACTTAGCCTTACCTTTTATAATTCAAATCCACATCTGTTTTCCAGTGAACTTAAAAGGTTAGGTGTACAAGAAGGACTTCTTTTCTTTCCATGAAGAATAGAAGGCTAATGGGATGGCAGCTATGATTTATTAACTTTAACAGCTATGAAAATTAAAAAGCTGAATTTTCATTTTTACTAATTTAAACAAAAGACTCAATTCATAAAGACATAAAAATAACCTAAATTATCAGGAGAGTTTACTTTTTGTTGCTTTTCCTTTTTGTTCTGATATTTTTTTTGTTGATTTTTTTTTTTTTTAGTTTCAATTACTACGTAAAACTTTTCCATATACTATTTGGAAAGAGATAAAAAAACTAGTAAATAAGTAGATAATGTCTGGACTAGAAATAATCTTTCCAACAAATTATTTATCAGATTAATGGACTTAGAAAATAATTTTTGGGCAATACAGTAGTTGCCTTTTTCACTACTGTGAGAAAATAACTAATAAGAAGCTTAGTTTTATAAACTTATTTTGGCTTATAATTGAAAACATGGCATAGTTACCAGGGGTTGCGGTGAATTGCTCAGGCAGTCAAGATGCAGAAAGTGTGGTTGGGCTGTCTATTCCCCAGACTACCCATCCATCCACATCCTCTGGCAAGGTTCCATGTACATAGAGCACCATTAGTTGGACGTCAGTGTTCAAACACATAAATCTATGTGGGACATTTCACATTCAAATCTACATCATGATACACAACTGAACTCAGGTGACTAAGGTAGGGAATCAAAGTAGCTCAAGGATGGTTACCTAAAGAGATCTTGTCTTGAAAGAGAGAGAGAGAATATCTGTGATAGACTGTCATAGTAGCTAACAAAGTGACATGTTTGCATGTCTAGGAGTTTGCTTTACTTAACTATCCTAGACTGTTTTAGACGGTTGGTATTGAGAAGTCAGAGCTTCACATTTTATTTTTAAGTATCTCTAGGTATGATACCATTAGGAAGCGTTACCTTTAAATTTGTATCAATATACAAAGATCTATTCAATTGTGGTTAAATATACTCTTAATTATGTATCAATATACAAAGATCAATGCCTATGTAGCCCAATACAATCTTAATATTACGTCCATATACAAGGGTCAATACCATTGTGGCCAAATATAATCTTAATTTTGTATCAATATACAAAGATCACTACCGATGTAATCCAATACAATCTTATTTTTGCACAATAAACAATGGTCAATACCACTTTAGCCAAATAAACTACTAATTTTGTATCAATATACAAAGGTATAAGGGCATATTCAATAATCTGCCCCTTCTTCTTGGACCTTCCTGTGCTATGTCTATATCTCATTTTTCTCAAGCCTATGCACTCCTATATAGGAGAGGAAGAAGGATACAGAAAAGGAAAAGTAGGAAGTCCCTGGGGCTAACCTCCAAAACCCATTAAGACAGGACCATTTATCAGCTTGTAATCTCTTCCCCTAAATATCGGAGTTTTCAGTTATCCTTCAAATAACCAAAAAGAAGGACGGAGAAACACCTTCCCCACCCTCTGGGCATGGGACGTCGTTCTCTTAAAGTGACTTCCTGCTGATTTGGGTCTTAGTAGACCTGTTTGGGGCCCGAACCCAAATGGAAAAAATGGTTAAAAATGTTAGTACACTCTCTAAACTACCCAGTAATCAAGTTGCTAAGAGACAAGCAACATTTGCTTATCTAAATACAAGAAATGGATAGGGCATCTTCAAAAACCCCAAGAGATCTGCAGAATATGGCATTCAAAGATGTTATCTTAAATCAAGATTTTCTTTTTTTTTTGATATCGAGACATATCAGCGCCTGACAGCACCCCCTATTCTACTCCAAGTAGAAGATAATCATCGAAGAACCTCCACTGTAAGATGGTTGAATTAGTGGCAAGCCTATCTCTTGGCATGAAAAAACCCCTTGCACCAACTGCAGACAGACTGCTGTCCAAAAAGGACAAAACTTGGTAGCAGGGAAGTCGACAGCCTAACTCTGCCAAGACAGGGTAGGTAAGTCCTTCATAATCCCTGCTCTACAACAAATGTCTGTCAGAGAAACAGGACCCAAAGGCTGAAGA
>CAJQZJ010004748.1:9349651-9393277 GCA_907164525.1 Lophiomys imhausi | reverse complement strand
ATACGTGGGCCTCTAAGATAGCACCATGTGGCTTTACTTGATTGGCTGTTCATTTAGTATTTAGCCTGTGGGTTGGGTCTGCCCGGGCATTCGGAAGACTGTTTTCAAGGGACCTGAATAAACTGCAGGAGAAGAGCTTTTGCGAGTTGCGTCGTTCTTGCCGGTCGAGAGGGACGCAACAATATCTAACTCAACATTCATACTAACTTGCAACACAATTTTAAAAGTATCTTCTTAGATCTATAATACACTCTTGACTCCTAAACAACTCAAAATTTAATTATGAGACTCTAGCTATCTGTTCTTCAACCACCTCAGAGACCTGAGAGGGTTAAATATATTTGATTTTATAGGAAGTACAGGGCCTACAACTTCCAAAACTAAGAATGACATACCAGGGGCTGCCTGGAAAGTTCCCATTTTCTCTCCATACATTACAGCATCGCTCTTAAGTCGTTTGGCCCTGTTTCTCTGACAGACATTGAATGTAGAGCAGGGGATATGCAGGACTTGCCTACCCTGTCTTGGCAGAGCTAGGCTGACAACTTACCTGCTTCCAGGTTTTGTCCTTTTTGGACAGCATTCTGTCTACAGTTGGAGCAAGGGGCTTTTCCTACTAAGAGATAGACTTGTGACTAATTCAATCATATCCCACTGGAGATTCTTCGATGCTCATCTTCTACTTGGGGTAGAATAGGGGGTGCTGTCAGGAGTTGATATGTCTTGATATAAAAAAAAATTAAAGTTACCAAAACATCTTTGTTTTTTTTATGTGTCAAAAAGTGGTTCTTTTTTTTAAATACTTTATTTTTTTTCTTCAAGTTACATCTCAGTCACAAACCCTTCCCTATTCCCCCTTCCTATCCCGCCCTTCCACCCTCTTCCCCCCAGAAGTTTCCCCTTTCAGTTCAACAGATGGTTCCTTCTCTTATAACAGTAAATACTATAAAAAACAACAGATATAAATATGCCAAATTTATGAGAATTAAATGGCCCAGTATACCTTCCCAATGTCCAGTTTATACATATTTGGCCACTGTAACATTCTACTATCTAACCATCTCCATGAGTTTAAAGTTCTATATCTGACTCAACATTCATACTAACTTGCAACACACTTTTAAGAGTATCTTCTTAGATCTATAACACACTCTTGACTCCTAAACAACTCAAAATTTAATTATGAGACTCTAGCTGTCTATTCTTCAACCACCTCAGAGACCTGAGAGGGATAAATATATCTGCTTATATAGGAAGTGCAGGGCCTGCAGCTTCCAAAACTAAGAAATGTCATACCAGTGACTGCCTGGACAGTTCCCATTTTATCTCCATACATTCCAGCATCATTCTTCAGCCTTTTGGTCCTGTTTCTCTGACAGACATTTGTTGTAGAGCAGGGATTATGAAGGACTTACCTACCCTGTCTTGGCAGAGCTAGGCTGTCGACTTACCTGCTTCCAGGTTTTGTCCTTTTTGGACAGCATTCTGTCTACAGTTGTACTCCCACTGGAGATTCTTCGATGCTCATCTTCTACTTGGAGGAAAATAGGAGGTGCTGTCAGGAGTTGATATGTCTTGATATAAAAAAATCTAAAGTTACGAAAACATCTTTGAATGCCATATTCTGCAGATCTCTTGAGGTTTTTGAAGAGGCCCTATCCGTCTCTTCTATTAGGGTAAGCAGATGTTGCTTGTCTCTTAGCAGCTTTATTTCTGATTAGTTTAGAAAATAACTATAATAGGCTGTCATAGTACCTAACAGAACGACCGGCGTGCATAACCATTAGTTTGCATTTATTAATTATCCTAAACAGTTTATGACAATTAGTAGTAAAAAGCTGAAACATAACATTTCATTTTTTTTCTTTACCTCCTAGCCTTTCCATCCCATTTCTCTGGGGTGGGGTGTCCTTATATAACAGTCCCTCATCTCAGTTGAGAGGTCCTATGAGAGCCAAGAGCCTCAGTTCAATTTCTGTCCTTTCTGTTTAATCCCCATCAGCTGGTTTCTTGTTTTGCCTCTTGACCTGGGTTAACTTTATTTAATGCTGTTTACAGAAAGTTCTCATGTTAAAGGTGTGTTCTTAGAGGTGAGCCACACTTTAACCATTTGTTTATAATACACAGAAAGTTATTGGATTAAAGGCTTGTGCTTAGAGGTGAGCCACACCATAACCATTTGTTTACAGTAAAGAGAATGCTCTAGGATTACAGGCTGAGCCATCCCATATTACAGAGTTTTTGTTTCACAAATTTGGGGTTCACAATGTGATCAAATATTCTGCAACATATTAAGCTTCTGTTTCTTTTTTTAAATGTTTGTTACTTCAAGTTACATCTCCATAAGAGTGCCCTCTTTCTACCCCTCCCAGTCCCACCCCACCCCCACTTCTCCCTCTTATCTTACTCCTCCAGAATGTGGTGTCCCTACATATCAGTCCCCCTCCCCGTTTCAGCAGTCATATCAGGGCTAAGAGCTTCTTCATGTACTGCTGGCCTACATGGCAGCACTAGGCCAAAGTGTCCCACTAAATCTATGGTCCTGTTCTTTTTCGTGTGTTGGTTGTAGGATAGTTATCCTGTACTATATGGCTAAAATCCATTTATAAGTGAATAGATGCCATGTGCATATTTCTGAGACTGGGTTAGCTTACTTAGGATGAGCTTTTCTAGTCCCATCCATTTGGCTGCAATTTGCATGATATCCTTGTTTCTGTTAGCTGAGTAGTACTCCTTTGTATAAATGTACCATTTGTTTTAAAAAAATCCATTTGTTGGCTGAGGGACATCTGAGTTTTTTTCCAGTTTCCAGCTATTAAAAATAATGCTGCTATGAACATAGATGAGGAGATGTCCTTGTGGTTTGGTGAGGAATCATTTGGATGTATACTCAGAAGTGGTATGGCTGGGTATGGAGATGTAACTGGACGTAATAAATATACATTAAAAAAAACAAACCTCAGCTCAATGTCTATCCTTTCTGTCTAATTCCCATCAGCTGGTTTCTTGCTTTGCCTCTTGACCTGTGTTAACTTTATTTAATGCTATTTACAGAAAATTCTCTTGTTAAAGGTGAGGTAGAGCTATTCCAAGTTTTCTAAGATATCATCAGACTGATTTCCATAGTGGTTGTACAAGTTTGCACTCCCACCAGCAATGGAGGAATGTTCCCCTTTCTCTACAACCCTGCCAGCATGTGCTTAATTTGAGTTTTTGATCTTAGTCATTCTAACAGGTGTGAGATGGAATCTCAGAGTTGTCTTGAGTTGCATTTTTCTAATGATTAAGGATGCTGAGCATTTCTTCAAGTGTCTCTAGGCCATTAGAGATCCCTCCTTTGTGAATTCTTAGTTTAGCTCTGTTCCACATGTTTTGATTGGATTATTTGGTTTCTTGGCATTTAATTTATTGAGTTCTGTGTAAATTATGGATATTAGTCCTCTGTCAGAAGTGAGGTTGGTGAAGATCTTTTCCCAATCTGTAGGTTGCCCTTTTGTTCCAATGACAGTGTCCTTTGCCTTACAGAGCTGTTTCCTTATTGTAGTGTATTATTTATGTGTGAGAGATTTGTGTCTTACTATTCTTGTTAATAACGAACATGTTTGCTGAGATCCCAGTTTGGGAATATTTTTCCTGGGCAGACTATATCTGCTTTTTGTCATGATCTAAACACTTTATTTTGGATATATAATCATTATTTCATGGATTAGAAATGCATTAAAGTCTGTCAGAGATATTGGGCCAAAAGGCTGAAGATTCATACTTCAATGGTATATAGAGACATTGGGGAATGTCCAGGCAGCCAGTCATCTGTCATTTCTTAGTGTTGGAAGCTGCTTGCCCTGCACTTCCTGCTTATTCAGATATATTTATCCTTCTTGGGTCTCTGATGTGGTTGAAGACTAGATAGTTACAGTCTCACAGTTAAATTTTAGGCTGTTTAGGAATTAAAAGGATATTTTAGATCTAAGATGTTTTTAATTTGGTAATTCAAGTTAAGATGGAAATTAAGTTAGGTATAGAACTTTACCTTTAAATATATCCAGATAGATAAACAATAGAATATTATTATTAGTTGCCAAATACATATACACTGGACATTGGGAATGTATGACTTACCTTATAGTTTTCATAATTGTTTCCTAATTGTTCTTATTGTATTATACTTCTTGTTGTAAGAAAAAGAGCCTTTTATTGGACTGAAAAGTGAGATGTTGGGGAGAAAAAGATATTAATTTAAAAAATGGAAAGAAAATGCATGTAGGAAAATGTAGCAACAAAGGGTATCAAGTGAAGTGTTGTGTGGACTGCTGCTCTTTAAAAGTGAAAGTATCTTTTAAACCATTGAAAACCAGCTGAATTTCTCTGTCCTTTCTAGTTTCACTAAAACAGTGAAACCTTATCATCATTTGAAAAAAAATGAACATGGTTTTTTCTCCAAATAATTCAATCTTAGTGCTAACATTCCCCCAAAGCCTAAGTCTATAAACTATTGCTTTTTGAAGGCCACTGCTGATCACTTGCCTGATAGCAGTCTATGCTACATAGATAAAGAAAATAAATACCTTGCAAGACATTTTGAACACTGGAAAAAAATAGGAAATTTACACTAGAAAGTCTATTTCATTGTTTTTCTTTTTTGGTTTCACCTTGGTCAAGTTCAAAAGAATAACGAGTTAATTAGTTCAGGAACTAATCATTCAAGTCTCTGAAATGTGAATTAATTAGTTGAAATATCTAGAGGATAATAACTCAATTAAAGTATTTGTTTTCAGTATTTCTTTAATTTCTATTATGCATATATAAGGAATAGAAACCAATATTTTCATACATACCATAAATCACATATCATGTAAAAAATAAATTTAGCCAAATAAATTATTTGCAATTATCATAGTTGTTTTTTTTTATAGGAGCACCAAAAATTGTACATTTGACCAATATTGGTTACACAGTACAATAGAGCTCACTACAATCTCTAGTAATTCATTATAATTTAATTCACTTCCTTTTAACTAAACTTTTTTTAATTTTAAATATCTGGTTGAATAAATTTGCATTGTTTTTGTAAGCAAACCCAGCACAAGAAAGTCAGAAAAGGGGAATCCAAGTAAGAAAAACAAAGCCTAGAGATGATCTTTGTTGGGTGCCAAGGTCAGGCCAAAGTCTTCATTACAGGAACCAGTGATTTTGTCCTTTGTCATAAGTATGGGACCTGTTCCAGAACTGCTGGAATGAGTGGAAGTCATCCTGAAGTGTCTAAGTACTTTACACTCCCTCTAGCTCAAGCACTTGACATGCATGTAAGTGTTTGAAGTGTCATTTAAAGAAGATAAGCAGATTAATGGGACATTTCCTCTTCTTCCAAGATAATGGTTTGCTATCACCAATAGTGCCAAATGGACCCAAGGTTATGCTTACCGCAATCAGCAATTTTGGTTGTAGTTTATGGCTGGTTGCACTTGCACCTTTGTGGTGAAAGGCCTGTGTTCCCTCTGCAGCCAAGATGTACTTCAACACCAATACACCAACATAATGCAGAAGCCACTTATTTGGTGGCTGCAATATGATCTTTATCACCTATTCTCTTATTTTCTAAATTTACGGGAGAAAAACTTAGAATCATTTTAGGAAGTAGAGAGTAGCCACATTCTTGCTCTACAGCTGTGTTCTCTGAGCCCAAGAAATTTATCAGTTCTCTCAGCACTTAATATCTGCAAGACTGATAACCATGGCAGCTTCCTCACTCTGTACTGAAGGTGTGGAACTTAATTCAAAGGTAGGTTTGTTTCTGATTCTACCAAAGCAAATTAACTTAGGAAGCTGCCCTTTGTCATTATCTGTTCCAGAGATTCCTCCTCAATGTAGTGAAATTAAAAGGACAAGACTGGATAATCTTTACTCTCTACGTGAATTGTGGTTTTATATTCCAATAACTTGTAGTTATTTTGCTACACAACTTACATGCCAATGTACAACTCTACAAATTTGGGTTTTATATCACAGTATACCATCAATCACCTTAATGGTTATCATTAGTCCTTTTTTGAATGTTCAGAAGTACATGTTCTTAGAACACCCGTGATTGAGGCTGATTTAAGGCTAAAATAGTTAACTCCTTTTTCTATCTTAGATTCTTGGGTGTACCTTTAGTAATGTATCAGTATTTGAATGAATTTTTTTAATTATGTATTTCTGGCCCTTTCCCATTCAGCACTATCTTTGTTCCTCAAAACTTCTCAGTATTTAGCACTGTGCATGGCAAAACAAATTAATATTACTAATATTTGTAAAAACTCCAAGGAATTCTAAGACAAATGTATATTGTATTTTATTTTCTTAAATATACTCTTTCATAATTCAATTATTCAAGTCAATTGTTTAGATACAATCCAAAGGCCAATGAATCCTGTTTGTAAAATGAAAAAATAGGAAGATATACAATACTGTGAGTCCATTTATTTTTTTGCCCTTGAGGAGAAAGCAAGCTGCAAAAAGGGGGTATTGGGTGTCCCACTGTTTTTTTATCTTTTTGTAATTGTTCTAAAAATATATTCTAATATTTTAATATCTCCATATGCAAGATCAAACCGGCACTAAGTCACTGTGCTATCATATCGCATAGCCACATGCTACTTTTGGCTTTTACAATCTCCCTCCAAATCCATTGCCTACAGTAATGCCTGAGTTCATGCACAGATAGTAGGCACCAAATGCATAGAAACCTGATCTATATCCTTCTAAGAATTTCTACTAGTTATTTTAGAGAAGATTGATGATACTCTTATGAAGCCAGATAGCATTTTCAAAGGATTTACAATGAAAAGGTAGTGTTTATGCATTATCTTCCTATTTTAAATTATATTAAAATTTATCTTGAAATTTAAGTGGTGGAAGTATTATGTCAACTTCAATAGTGACATTTTAATGACACGGACAGATGGTTGTACATTTTCAGTCACTTTGCTAATCATAACCATTGAAAACTGAGCACCATTGTGGAAAATATTTGAAGTCAGCTTTATATCACTTGGATTGATCAGTATTTTTAACTCTCAAAGATCAAAAACCTGTATAAATTACAAAAAATGTAGATTTATAGCTAATAAAAATCTTCCACTAAGAGAAATTGAACATATTCTCCATAAGACATATCACAGAAAACATGGAAATTAATAAGTTTATATTTGCAATCTCCAGTTTATTTTGCATTTTTAATCATTCAATTCATGCTTAAACATTTAGAATATTGTCTTATCAAGACACTTGA
Source organism: Lophiomys imhausi (assembly GCA_907164525.1). NCBI lineage: Eukaryota > Metazoa > Chordata > Mammalia > Rodentia > Muridae > Lophiomys > Lophiomys imhausi. Next base: position 9,386,007 of record CAJQZJ010004748.1, on the reverse strand, counting down.
AAACCCCATGATTTTAAAAGTAATATTCATGATTTTGTAATCTAAATGGAATAAGGAAAAATTAAAGGAACAATGCATAAACCTGATGATGGGGTATTGTTAAGCATTCTAAATGTTAATTGGTCCTGTTTGCTGTCTGTTACTTATTTGACTCTGATTGGTTAAATAAATGCTGAGGCCTGAGATTGGGCAAAGACAGAGAAAGGGGGGACTTCCTGAGATTAGAAGAGGAAGTCTGCACTTTAGACAGAGGATTAATTCATTCCAGTCAGGAGCAGGAAAGAGAACGACACACAAAATGGGTTAGGAAAAAGAACCTCATTCCATATGGTGAGGAACATTGGCATATCATGGAGAATGGCAGTCCAAGGGGACGTATGCATATTTGGGGTCATATGTGGGTAATAGAGTTAAGAGCTAGCTTAGATGGGCTAGGATTGCAAAATTCAGGCCTAGGGTTGTTAAAATCCATGTAGTCTCTGTGTGCTCATTTATAATGTCTGGATAAGAATTAACAACTGCCAAAAAAAATTAACAACAATCTAAATACGATTAAATAATTTAATATTTTTTTGCACCACGACTATTTAAGATAGATACATTGAAGATACATTCTTGCAGTTAATTTTCAGCATTTTTATGTGTTAGATAAAGCAATTACAAAAGCACATATGCATTGAAGACAATGTATTTTATGTTTAGAGATTGCATAGAATTCATCATTAATAAAATATCTTAACATAAAAATGATCAATAAGCATAGTGATCTAATTAGTCAAGATATTAGGAATAGGCAACTTATCATGATGGTTAATCTTTAGTGTTGCTGGCTGAATTTAGAAAGATATAGAAAACAAAATTTTGTACATGCCATGACTGCATTTAAAGCTAGGCTTATCTTATATGAGAAGGCCCACCCAGGATGTGGGCTGTACCATCTACTAAATGGGATGTCTCCCTGAATAAACAGGAAACACGAACAGAGCACCAGTTTTAATCCATCCCTGTTTCCTGTCTGCAGGTGTGATTTGACCAACCACCTTACCTCAAGGCACTGCTGCTAAACTTTCCCATCCAGGGTGCATTGTAAATGTTCTTAACCATGAGGCAAAAGAAAACCTTGCATTCTTGAACAGTTTTTGTCTGGTATTTTGTCCTGGTGTTCAGAAAATAAGTCACTATATCTCCTATTTCCTATCTACCAATAATGTGAAGAATATCGATGAAGAAACATTTTAAAGATTGTATTTTTATTGTTGCTCACAGTGTAAATTTCTAAAAATCTGGAATAAAAATATAAATAAAACAGTTGATAAATAGTCAAGAATTGAACAGAGTGGATGCAAATGTTGAATCTAGGACTCAGACTAACTCTATTTTATAATAACAAATATTATTGCATGATAATAATAACACACAAACAGAAAACTCAAAATCACTATAGTAACGGATTATAAAATCTTTCTTAATTGTAGGTTAGTTCTGAACATTGTGCAATGATAATTATATTTTACTTTTGGTAAGAATTGTAATAAATGAAGCTTTAAACTGACACTAATTGTTTCATGTTAGTACTGTGTCTTTAAAGAAGCTCATGAAATGAAATGGGAATTAAACTTTTGGAACATTTCCTTCTAACTAGTTATTAAATAATTTAAAAGAAATATACTTTCATATAATACTGAGGCCATAGGGAAAAGCATCCCAGTGTCAAGTCTGCATCTTTCATGTAAATGATCAGTGAATTGTCTTTAGAACTAAAGCAAACTAACAAAAAATTTCAGAATCATGCAAGTTTGTGATTAAAAATCATTTAGAGTATCAACTGCATGTTCAAGTAAGAAACACATATTAGCCTTAAAATTGTGCCGCATACACATTTCATATATATTTGATATCCCTACCAGTAAGGTATACATAATAGTCACTGTGTCATCAAACTAAATTGTATAAGAACAGTAGTTTAACTGTTTGCAATTTGTTTAGGAGCTAGTATTATTTTGTTCTCTGTATAACCATTCAATTTTCATATACCCTTTGATTTTGCATGGCTGATCTTATGCATATTTGCTTTTCTTTGTTCTTCAAGGTGTATTAAAATATGACAAATGATTAACTTCAGATATTTTATATATGGAATAAGGTTATAAAGTAAATACTCACTTTAAGTAGCTAATATTTATGGAATCATACTATGTGAATAGCATTTCAAATGTTCGGAAAGCAGAGTGGTCAACTGACATTGTTATAATAATTTATGATGCCAAAGTAACAATGAAATCACATCTTCCTAATGATCCTTTCACAAATAATGCTTTAAAAATTATATAATGTCACAAATGCATTCCAGAGTATGTTACCACAGAGACTCTATAATATAACAATATATAATGTATAATTCAGTTATATATATATATATGGTTATACATTTATTTAAATATATAGTTTTTATATAAATATATAGTGGTATAGTGCATGGTGATATACATGAGTAAATATATATATAAATATATATTACCATAAGCATATATAATATAAATCTAATGTTAAGTATTTGTAAGTCTGTTGGGAAATTGTCTTGATTAATGACAGATGTGGGAGGTAACAGCCCATTTTGGGCAGTCCTTCCTGAAAAAGTCAGCCTTGTTTGTACCAAAAAGCAAGTTGAGTGAGCCATGGACAGGGAACTACTAATCAATGCTCTTCAGTGGCTTCTGCGTCAATGCCTCCCTCTTAGTTCTTGCCTTGAGTTTTTGTCCTGGTTTCCCTTCATGATGGACTGTGATTAGGTCACATATCAAAATAAACCATTACTTCCCAAGTTTCTTTTTTTATCACAATATTCTATCACAATAGTAGATATAGAACTGAGCTGGTAGAATTTGTTTTCTGAGTTTCCATTTGCTATGGATTTTGACTTTGAATAGTATTTAATTATTTTTCATCTCAATGGTGTGGATAACATACTGAGAGGTTCTGATTTTGATATCCATGTAAGATATGGCATTTTAATGAAAAGAAGTTGTTTCACTGTGTGACAATAGAATAAATAATCACTATATTTTTAGCCATATACTCTGTAAGACTTAAGGCAAGACACCTATCATATATATGTTTGTTTATAAAGCATACATGAATATTTTACCATTGTTTGTGTCTCAGATTATATTAGAAAAGGTATTTATGATCAATAATTTTATATTGTAGTGTGGTTGTTTTATTAAACCTTTATTATAAAGAATTTTCAAATAAAATATACCATGCACTGAAATTAACCAGGTTGAAAGTCAGCACATCTCAGTGAAATTTTATATAACTAGAATAGGCATTCTGAAGTTATGCAGCTTCACACTGAATTTTATACTTTCACTATTACATACATAGTTTATTCACCACCAAAATGTCAGGGATTCATGACAGAATTAGGACTAGAAAAATAATTAGTCTTACATCCTCTTTCATGAATCAAGCATCCACCATGTGCACTCAGCTCCTCCTCTTTATCTAACACTTAACCCTTTTTCATTTCTGCATGACACCATATTGCATGACTTACTCTTATATTGATTTTTAAACAACACAGTATTTTTTTATATAGACATAGTATAGGAAAGAACAAGAAAAAAAGACAGATTATTGAATATATCTTTATACCTTTGTATACTGATACAAAATTAATATTATATTTGGCTAAATTGGTATTGATCGTTGTATATTAATGCAAATTTAAGATTGTATAGGGCTACATCGGTATTGATCTTTGTATATTGATACAAAATTAAGATTATATTTGGCCACAATGGTATTGACCCTAGTATATTAATGTAAAATTAAGATTGTATTGGGCTACATCGGTACTGATCTTTGTATATTGACACAAAATTAAGATTATATTTGGCCACATTGGTATTGATCTTTGTATATTGATACAAAATTAAGGGTAACGCTTCTTAAAGGTATTGTTTGTAGTAATACTTAAAAATGAAATGTCAAGTTTTGACCTCTCGCTACCAACCGACATAAACTGTTTAGGATAATTAAGAAACGGAAACTAATAGTCATGAAAACGTGTCATTTTGTTAGTTACTATGACAGTCTATCACAGTTATTTTCTAAGCTACTCAGAAATCAAGTCGCTAAGAGACAAGCAATATTTGCTTATCTAAATACAAGAGATAGATAGGGCATCTTCAAAAACCTCAAGAGATCTGCAGAATATGGCATTCAAAGATGTTTTCTTAGCTTAAGATTTTTTGATATCGAGACATGTCAGCTCCTGACAGCACCCCCTATATTACTCCAAGTAGAAGATGAGCATTGAAGAATCTCCAGTGGGAGATGATTAAATTGGTGGTAAGCCATTCTCTTGGCAAGAAAAACCACTTGCTTCAACTGTAGACAGACTTCTGTCCAAAAAGGACAAAACTTGGAAGCAGGTAAGTCGACAGCCTAGCTCTGCCAAGACAGGGTAAGTAAGTCCTTCATAATTCCTGCTCTATAACCAATGTCTGTCAGAGAAATGGGGCCAAATGGCTGAAGATTGATGCTGTAATGTATGGAGAGAAAATGGGAACTGTCCAGGCAGCCACTGGTATGCCATTTTTTAATTTTCTCACATAGAATTTAACAGTGTATCTTTTATTTCATGTAGATACATGTTTAAAATGAGCAATAACAGTACATTTCCAGTTCCATGCAGCTCTTTCCTGTGGTAGATGTCTGTGAGAGCGAAGTCTATGATTATTGCCCTACCACCCTTACCCTCATGCTCAGACAACATAATGCCTAAACACATTTAATACTCTCAGTTGTCTTCTTCAGGCTTGTTTTATTGCATTCTAAAACATATGTGTGGAGATTAAAAACTGACAGACTGAGATATTAAAAAAGAAGTCTTACTGCATTTATTTCCTTTATGATCTCACTTCTTTTTTAGATGTTCTCAAAATCTTTCAGTTGAAGAGCTGATGAGTTTAGAAATGGCCTCCTTAAAAAGAACATTTTATTTGTGTCAGAATATAAGAGCTTGCCATATTTGTTTGGAACTCTCTACTGATCAAAAATTTGAAATATAAAAGTAAATCTAATCAAGGACGTTACAGTTTAGTGTTATCTTAATGCAGGAAGAGGAATAATAACAAAGATGAATATACTTAAGAACGGAAATTAATTCTTTTTCTTTAACTCACGTGTTCAATTGTTAATATGTGCCCATCTATTTATCAAAAGCTATGAAAATAATATCAAATATTCAGACTTTAAGGAGCATTTTTCTCTTTTCTAATGAAGTAGGAAAATGGAGATATGCACACAAAAACTATAAAGATTTGATTGCTAAAGTGAAGTAACACAGAATGTGTTTCAGAAAGCCAGAGATGTCAGCAGATCAAATAGAAAGGTCCGAGAAAGTGCTACTGAATGGACTGAAAAAAAAAAAGATTACTGTATTAGAGATCATACATGGAAGGATGTATGTGCTACTGAAAAGTACTCTAGAAGATCATTTTGTGTTGCCATTAATTCCTTGTCTAAATACAAGGAATTAAACAACAACAACAAAAAACAAAAACAAAACAAAACAAACAAAAAAACAACCAAAAACAAATGCTTAAGAGAGAACTCTCAGAAGCGATTTTCTGCTTTGTAAGACTGTGTCAGTCAGCACAGTAAGGCTTTGTTTTATTTATTTGTCTATTTGCTTATTTACTTATCGGTTTATTAATTTATTGATTTACAGTTTATTATTTTAAGGTTATTAAGTTTGTTTATTCATTTTATATCCCCACCATAGCCTGTTCCCTCCCCTTCTCTGGGTTCCACCCTCCCTCCTTCCCTATACCCTTTTCCCTTTTCTTCAGGAAAGAGGAGCCCCATGTACCCTCGCACCGAAGCACATCTACTCACGTTATGATTGAATACATCCTCTACCATTGATGCCATGCACCGCAGCCCTATGAGGAGGAAGTAGTCAAAAAGCAGGCACCAGAGTCTATGTCAGAGATAGCCCCTGCTCCATTTGCTAGGGGACCTACCTGTTGACCAAGGATTACATATGTGTTGGGGGCCTAGGTCCAGTTTATACATGCCCTTTGATTGGTTCTTAAGTCTCTGTGAGCCTCGTGGACCTAGGTTAGCTGTGTCTGTTGGTCTTCTTGTGGAGTTCTTCTCCCCTCTGGGTTTTTCTATAGTTCTCCTGTTTTTCCACCAGACACTTGCCTTCCTCTGAATATTTGATAGCGAGTCTCAGCCTCTGTTTGAATGCTCTAAGCATGGAGGTTCTCAGAGGACGGTTATGCTATGTTCCTGTCTGTAAGCACTACAGAGTATTGTTAGTATGATAAGAGTTGACTTTCTTGAGGAAAGTTTCAGGTTGAGCCCATCATTGGACACTCCCTCAATTTCTAGTATATCTTTATACCAGCATAATAACAGCACTTGGGACGCAGATGTAGGTGGATTTCTGTGAGTTCTAGAGTGGTCTATAGAACTCCAACCCAGCCAAGGGTACATAATGAGATTCTGTCTCAAACAAATAAAATAACAACAACAAAAATAATAAATAAATAAATAAATAAAAACAATGTGTCACCATGTCAATTATAACAGCTTTCAGCCAGCTATGACATCTGTCATTCGTTATTCCTTCTACATACTATGCCTAGTCAACGTCAATCTAGATTATGTTAGTGTCTTTACTTGTGTTTTTGAATGACAAGTTATCTTGAGAATGATTAAATGTAATTTTCTTTTTCTTGACAATTTAAAAAGTAATGGCTAAATTTACATACTCCTTTGCATAAAAAGGCAATTTCAACACTGTAATCTGATGATAATTTAAATGGTAATCTTAGGAGGCCACTCTGATATTTTGAATATTACATCATGTCACTTCCACATCTTACACTGATCTACATTGTTATTCTTAAAAGCCAGGAGATATGCTTATTTAAGATATTGTCATAAAGCAAAGTATATGAGTGGAAAACCCAGGGGGATACTTATTTTCTCATATGTTCCTTTCTTTCTTTGTATTTTTCATTGGGTTGAGAATAGGAGTGATCAAGTATAGCAACTATCAAGAAATGAAGTATGTTCACTTTGGTGAATACAATGCACTATTTAGTTCACTAACTTAGAATATCATTTTGGCGAGTGAATAGGAAAGCAGGACAGACAGAATAACTGCTTTGATCTGTTTCAGGAACATACACCCAGTCCTGCGAAAAGTTTGGATACCTGGGCCAATAAAGAGAAATAGCCACACAGACATTTAAAGACACAGTGTCCATGACTGGAAAGGATTTTAAAAATGAGAAAAATGAGGATGGACATATGTTAGATAATTTAGTTAATTTAGTTTATCCAATTATTTTATGTTCTCCATAAACTCATTTTTTTTCATGGTCTCAATTACTTTTAGATTGTAGTTTTAGTCAAGTAATAAAGCAATACACATCTATTGTGGTTTCTGAACACATAAAATATATTTAACAATGGCTTTCTTGAATGCTTACATTTTGAAAAATAAATAAGTAAACACATGCATGCATGTAACTCAATTCTCACAAATTGAATGTGTGAATTATTTCATAAATATCTCAATATTCCTAAGATATTGCTAGTTTATATAATTGAGAACTGGAATATTAAAGTACAGTACAGTAAAATACTTGAAAATTAAATGAAACACACCACTATATAGAGAAAACTGATAATGTGAATGGAAAATTCTTCATGAAAGTCATACCAGACCTGAGAGACTTGGACTCTGCCATGGGAAACTGATGCATGTCCTGAGTGTTGATCCTGTAAGTGAGTATATGGATGTAAATAATCCAAACAGTGCCTAAAGTTTTAAGAAAAAGAAGCTCTCATTTCTGATGCAAGAATATTAAAGAAAACAAGAGTGCAGAAATGACAAAAAAGGCAATGATGAGCCTCCGTCCCTTTATAAAATATAAAACAGACATAGTCACTCTTTCTTGAAATTATCCCATTTTATTATTTATTGTTAATAGACAAGTTAGTATGAAGATAAATACTTTTCCCACTAAAGAGTTTAAATAATGAAAAATGTGTGACAAAATGAGAAAAAAAAACCTATTTGAACATCCCATCATTCAGATACACTGAACATTTAATGGGGTTAAGACTAAAAATTAACAAAATAAAATAAAGGATAGAATAAGGAGAGAAAGAGAAAAAATGAATGCATGTAGATATGTGCAATAATGTCAGTGCCTGTAAGGAATATTTAGACTCAGGAGATGTATGTCTAAATGTGAAGACACACTTAGAAGAGATGGTAAGGAGCCCCACTAAGTAGTATAATATCTGCTCAGTACTTTGTCCTCTATACACTCATTATTAACCTAATGATATAATTCTATGTTACAAGGAATATTTAGAGATTTTTCTTCTTGAAGAAATTTTCAATCTTTAGACATTGTGACATGGTCACAAGTTATGCATGCCTGTCATGTTACACTGTCATTTAACAAATACTGACTCATAAGAAAGAACTCCTTAAAAGAAGCAAAACAAAATCATTCATAGTAAAAAGAAATAATAAACACTTTGCATAATTTAAATTATGTCATTAAATCTCAAATTGGAAGAGTTAAGAGGAAGGTACCAATAATAGAAATAATGTTTTAAGTTTGATATGATTTTCAGGAATATATTGTTCAACTAAATGAAAAAAGTAATTTGAAATTAAAGTATAAAAAAATGCCATGTATATTTCAAAGGATATGAATTATATCAGAATTCAGAAGGAGGAGAAATTTATGTGTTGTACAACTACAACTGTTGTACAAAATAATAGAATATATAAAGGCCAAAGGGTGATCCTAGTTGTAATTTAAATGGAATTATGAGAAGAAAAGTTATTAAAAAACCTTCCAGGTCTACCCAAGGCAATCCAGCAGTGGTGAGATGTACTCTCTCCTACACAGAATTTCTCAGGCAATAAGTCTACCTAAAATCCCAAAGTCTGGCAGCCTCAGGGACTACCACAGACTTGCAGCCATCAGGGACTACCAGCTGTTCCTGAATCTTCAGACATCTGCTCCCACACAGGACAACAAGATGATGGCTGCCATCTGGGACTACAAGCTCTACCTACAGCCTCAATGGCCTACTGCCATCAGGGACTACCAGGCCTGAGAATGACAGGGACAACTAGATGGCCAAAGCCCAGGGTAAAAACACAATCAACAAAACCCAGCTTTCCTACTAAAGCAAGCCCTGGCTATCCTAACACACCTGAAGTGTAAGAAAAAACTTTATCTCTAATTTTTTTAAGGTTTATTTATTACTTCAATTTACATCTCTACCAGAGTGCCCTCTTTCTACCCCTCCCGTTCCTGCCCTCCCACCCTCTCCCCCTTCTCCTACCTATCCTATTCCTCCAGTGTGGGGTGCCCTACATATCAGCCCCACACCCAGTTCAGAAGCAATATGAGGGCTAAGAGCTTCATCTTGCACTGGGGGCCTACATGGCAGCTCTACTAGGGCAAAGTGTCCCACTAACAAGTAACAAAGTCTATGTTACTGTTACTTTCAGTCTATTGGTTGTAGGATAGTTATCCTTTATTATATGGCTAAAATCCAGTTATAAGTGAATACATACCATATGCATCTTTCTGGGTCTGGGTAACTCACTCAGGATGAGCTTTTCTAGTTCCAATCATTTGGCAGCAAATTGCATGATTTCCTTATTTCTGATAGCTGAGTATTCCATTGTGGAAATGTACCACAGTTTTTTTTATCTATTCATTGGTTAAGGGATGTCTGGGTTCTTTCCAGTTTCTAGTTTTTACAAATAAAGCTGGTATGAACATAGTTGAGATATCCTTGTGGTTTGGTGAGGAATTATTTGGATGTATACCCAGGAGTGGTATGGTTGGGTCTAGAGGTAGAGATATTCCAAGTTTTCTAAGATATCACCAGACAGATTAGGTTTCTTGGCGTTTAATTTCTTGCATTATTGATATATTTTTGATATTGGTCCTCTGTCGGATGTGGGTTTGGTAATCTAATGAAGATGATAGAACCCTTTAAAGAGGAGATGAATAAATCCCTCAACGAAATAGAGGAAAATATAATCACTCAGGTGAAGTAAATAAAGGAATCCCTTACGGTAATACACAAAATATCATCAAACAGGAGAAGGAAATAAATAAAACTGTTCAATACCTGAAAATGGAAATAGAATCAATAAAGAAAATACAAACTGAGAGAATCTTGGAGACAGAAAACATGATGAAGAGCAAGAACTACAGATGCAAGCATTACCAACAGAATACAAAAGGTACAAGAGATAATCTGAAGAATAGAAGATACAATTGAAGAAGTTGGTACATTTTCAAGGAATATGCTCAATCTAAAAAGATTCTAACACAAAACACCCAGGAAATTTAAGAAACTATAAAAACACCAAATCTAAGCACAATAGGAATAGAAGGAGAAGATTTCCAGCTCAAAGGCCCACAAAATATCTTTAATAAAATCATAGTAGAAAATTTCCCTAATCTAAAGAAAGAGTTGGCTATAAACATAAAAGAAACCAAATATAATATTAATTTTGTATCAGTATACAAAGGTATAAAGCTATATTCAATAATCTGTCCTTTTTTCTTGTTCTTTCCTATACTATGTCTATGTCCCATTTTTCTCAAGTCTGTTCACTCCTATATAGGAGAGAAAGGAGGATACAGAAAAGCAAAAGAGAGAAGTCCCTGGGTCTAACCTCCAAAACCCATTTAACAAGACCATTTAACAGCTTGTAGTCTTTTCCCCTAAATAACAAAATTTTCTATTATCTATCAAATAACCAAAGGGGGAGAACACCCTCCCAACCTTCTGGGGATGGGACGTTGTTCTCTTAAAATGACTTCCTGCTGATTTGGGACGTAGTAAACCTGTTTGGGGCCCAAATAAGAATGGAAAAATGGTTAAAAATGTTAATAGAATCATTTGATGTTCAGTCCCTTTGTGCTCAGCTATTTAGATGTCCTACGAAGTTCATAGACAGAAGCTGATCTTCAGAACTTTACTGAAGATCTGGCTGGAGTAGTCTGTGGAGCTGAACGATCTTAGCGATTTTGAGTTGTTGTGGTTATAGACTTTTGAGGAAACTGCTATTGAAGAAGTCTGCAAGGCTGGATCATCTAGGCCACTCGTCTTCTTTGGTGTCTGATCTGTTTTCTGCTGAGGTTTCCGTTGTCCAGTTGTCCCTGGATTCCTTGAATTTGGCTAAATTGGTATTGATCATTGTATATTAATGCAAATTTAAGATTGTATAGGGCTACATCGGTATTGATCTTTGTATATTGGTACAAAATTAAGATTATATTTGGCCACAATGGTATTGACCCTAGTATATTAATGTAAAATTAAGATTGTATTGGGCTACATCGGTACTGATCTTTGTATATTGATACAAAATTAAGATTATATTTGGCCACATTGGTATTGATCTTTGTATATTGATACAAAATTAAGGGTAACGCTTCTTAAAGGTATTGTTTGTAGTAATACTTAAAAATGAAATGTCAAGTTTTGACCTCTCGCTACCAACCGACATAAACTGTAAACTGTTTAGGATAATTAAGAAACGGAAACTAATAGTCATGAAAACGTGTCATTTTGTTAGTTACTATGACAGTCTATCACAGTTATTTTCTAAGCTACTCAGAAATCAAGTTGCTAAGAGACAAGCAATATTGGCTTATCTAAATATAAGAGATAGATAGGGCATCTTCAAAAACCTCAAGAGATCTGCAGAATATGGCATTCAAAGATGTTTTCTTAACTTAAGATTTTTTGATATCGAGACATGTCAGCTCCTGACAGCACCCCCTATATTACTCCAAGTAGAAGATGAACATCGAAGAATCTCCAGTGGGAGATGATTGAATTGATGGTAAGCCATTCTCTTGGCAAGAAAAACCACTTGCTTCAACTGTAGACAGACTTCTGTCCAAAAAGGACAAAACTTGGAAGCAGGTAAGTCGACAGCCTAGCTCTGCCAAGACAGGGTAGGTAAGTCCTTCATAATTCCTGCTCTACAACCAATGTCTGTCAGAGAAATGGGGCCAAATGGCTGAAGATTGATGCTGTAATATATGGAGAGAAAATGGGAACTGTCCAGGCAGCCACTGGTATGTCATTTTTTAGTTTTGGAAGCTGCAGGCCCTGCACTTCCTGTATAATCAGATATATTTATCCCTCTCAGGTCTCTGAGGTGGTTGAAGAATAGATAGCTAGAGTCTCATAGTTAAATTTTGAGTTGTTTAGGAATCAAGAGGGTGTTCTGGATCTAAGAAGATATTTTTAAAATTATGAGGCAAGTTAGTATGAAAGCTGAGTTAGATATAGAACTTTAAACTCATGGAGATGGTTAGATAGTAGAATGTTAAAGTCAGGTGCCAAATACATATGGACTGGACATTGGGAATGTATGCTAAGCCATATAACTCTTATAATCGTGGCCTATTTATTTCTGTTGTTTTGTATTGTATTTATAGTTATAAGAAAAAGAACCATTATTTGGACTGAAAGGGAGAGCTGTGGGGGGAAAAATAAATACCTTAAACTAAAAAAAAAAAAAAAAGAAGGGAAGAGGCTGGTGGGGCTGAGGGGGAGGAGGGTGGAAGGGTGGGACTGGAGGGGGGAGTAGGGAGGGGATTGTGATTGAGATGTAACTTGAAAAAATAAAAAATAAATTAAAAAAAACATAAAAGAAACTTATAGAACAAAATATATTGGATCAAAAAGAAAATCCTCTCCCCAAATAATAATTAAAACACTAAATGTACAGAACAAAGAAAGAATATTAAAAATCACAAGGGATAAGTGCCAAGTAATATATAAAGACAGACCTATTAGCATTACACCAGACTTCTCAACAGAGTCTTTAAAACCCAGAAGAGCTTGGGCAGATCATGCAGTCTCTAAGAGATCATAAATGCCAGCCCAGACTACACAGCCAAACTCTCTATCACAATAGATAGAGAAAGCAATATATTCCAGGACAAAGCTAAATTTAAACAATATCTTTCCACTAATCCAGCCCTATAGAAGATACTAGAAGGAAATATCCAACATAAGGAGAATAACTAAACATAAGAAAATACAATCAAAACCAATAAAAGGGAGCCACATACACATACACACATACTACCACCAACAACATCAAAATAATGGGAATCAGTAATCATTGTTCAATAATATCTCTCAACATCAATCGATTCAATTCCTCCCAAAAAAAAACACTTAGACAAACAGAATGAATGCATAAACAGAATCTATCATTCTGTTGGATACAAGAAACAAACCTAAGCAACAAAGATAAACATTACCTCAGACTAAAGGGCTGGAAAAAATTTTCTAATCAAATGGACCCAAGAAACAATGAAGAGTTGGCATTCTAATATCAACCTAAAGTAATCAAAAGACATAGTGAATGACAATTCATACTCATCAAAGAAAAAGTCCACGAGAATGACATCTCAATTTTAAACATTAAAAGTCTCTCACCCCCTCCCCCCAAAAACAAACAAACAAACAACAACAACAACAAAAACAAGGCCAGATGGTTTTAGGGCGAATTCTACAAACTTTCAAAGAAGAGCTAATATCAATGCTCATCAACTCAAGAAACAGAAGGAAAATTACCAAACTCATTCTGTAAGGCCATAGTCACCTTGATACCTAAACTACACAAAGGTTCAAAAAAGAAAGATAATTTCAAACCACAATCCCTTTTGAACATTGATGAAAAAATTACTCAATAAAATACTTGCAAAGTGAATCCAAGAACACATCAAAAACATCATCCAAAATCATCCAACATGATCAACTTAGGCTTCATCCCAGAGATGCAGACTGGTTCAATATATGAAAATCCATCAGTGTAATCCACCATATAAACAAACTGCAAGAAAAAAATATGATAATCTCATTAGATGTTAAAGAAGCTTTTGACAAAATCCAACACCTGTATACTTTAAAAATCCTGGATATATCAGTGATAAAAGGTACATATCTAAATATAATAAAGGCAATATACAACAAACTAATAGCCAACAACAAATTAAATGAAGAGAAACTTAAAGCAAGTCCATTAAAATCAGGGACAAGACAAGGCTGCTCTCTCTCTCTCTCTGTCCCCCATATCTCTTCAATATAGTACTTGAAGTTCTAGCTAGAGGAATAAGACAACTAATGGAGATCAAAAGGATGCAAATTGTGAAGGAAGAATTGAAAGTATTTTTATGTGCAGATGATATGAAAGTGTACACAAGTAAGTTCCAGAATTCTCCCAAAGAGTTTCTTCAACAAAGTGGCTGGATACAAAATTAACACCAAAACATCAGTAGCCCTCCTTTATACAAACAACAAAAGGGCTGAGAAAGAAATTAGGGAAGCAGCACCCTTCACAATTGCCACAATACTATAAAATATCTTGGTTTAACTCTAACCAAGCAAATGAAAGACCTGGATGACAAAATTTTCAAGTCTCTGAAGAAGGAAAGAGAAGATAATTTCAGAAGACAGAAAGCTTTCCCAGGCCCTTGAATGGGTAGGATTAACATAGCAAAAATGGACAGCAGTCTGTCTGCAGTTGAAGCAAGGAGTTTTTGCATGCCAAGAGATAGGCTTGCCACTAATTCAACCATCTCACACTGGAGATTCTTCGATGCTTTTCTTCTACTTGGAGTAGCATAGGGGGTGCTGTCAGGAGCTGATATGTCACGACATCAAAAAAAAAATCTTAATTTAAGACCACATCTTTGAATGCCATATTCTGCAGATCTCTTGGGGTTTTTGAAGATGCCCTATCTATCTCTTGTATTTAGATAAGCAAATGTTGCTTGTCTCTTAACAACTTGATTACTGAGTAGCTTAGAGAATATCTGTGATAGACTGTCGTAGTAGCTAACAAGGTGACATGCATGTATGACTAGGAGTTTGTTTTTCTTAACTATCCTAAACAGTTTAAGATGGTTGGTATCAAGAGGCCAGAGCTTCACATTTCATTTTTAGGTATCTCTAGGTACGATACCATTAGGAAGTGTTACCTTTAATTTTGTATCAATATACAAAGATCAATGCCTATGTAGCCCAATACAATCTTAATATTACGTCCATATACAAGGGTCAATACCATTGTGGCCAACTATAATCTTAATTTTGTATAAATATACAAATATCAATACCGACGTAGACCAATACAATTTTATTTTTGCACAATAAACAATGGTCAATACCACTTTAGCCAAATATACTACTAATTTTGTATCAATATACAAAGGTATACGGGCATATTCAATAATCTGACCCTTCTTCTTGGTCCTTCCTGTGCTATGTCTATGTCTCACTTTTTCTCAAGTCCGTGCATTCCTACATAGGAGATAAAGAAGGATACAGAAAAGGGAAAGAAGGAATACCCTGGGTCTAACCTCCAAAACCCATTAAACAGGACCATTTAACAACTTGTAATCTCTCCCCCTAAATAACAGAGTTTTCAGTTGTCCTTCAAATAACCAAAAAAGGGGGGGCGGAGAAAAACCCTCCCCACCCTCTGGGTATGGGACGTCACTCTCTTAAAATGACTTCCTGCTGATTAGGGTTGCAGATAGACTGCTGTCCAAAAAGGACAAAACTTGGTAGCAGGGAAGTCTACAGCCTAGCTCTGCCAAGACAGGGTAGGTTAGTCCTTCATAATCCCTGCTCTACAATAAATGTCTGTCAGAGAAACAGGACCAAAAGGCTGAAGACTGATGCTGGAATGTATGGAGAGAAAATGGGAACTGTCCAGGTAGTCACTGGTTTGTCATTTCTTAGTACTGGAAGCTGCAGGCCCTGCACTTCCTATATAATCAGATATATTTATCCTTCTCAGCTCTCTGAGGTGGTTGAAGAATAGACAGCTTGAGTCTCATAGTTAAATTTTGAGTTGTTTAGGAATCAAGAGGGCATTCTAGATCTAAGAAGATGGTTATA
This sequence comes from Lophiomys imhausi, assembly GCA_907164525.1. Taxonomy (NCBI): domain Eukaryota; kingdom Metazoa; phylum Chordata; class Mammalia; order Rodentia; family Muridae; genus Lophiomys; species Lophiomys imhausi. The sequence goes on along the minus strand of CAJQZJ010004748.1, from coordinate 9,369,993 downwards.
ATAGTGATGCAAGTTAGTATGAAAGCTAAGTCAGTTATAGAACTTTAAACTCATGGAGATGGTTAGAAGGTAGAAGGTTAAAGTCAGGGGCCAAATATGTATGAACTGGACATTGGGAAGGTATACTGGGCCATTTAACTCTCATAAATGTGGCATATTTAATTCTGCTGTTTTGTATAGAATTTACTGTTATAAGAGAAAGAACCATTTGTTGGATTGAAAAGGGAAGCTGTTGGGGGGGAAGAGGGTGGAAGGGTGGGACAGGAAGGGGGAATAGGGAAGGGTTTGTGACTGAGATGTAACTTGAAGAAAAAAAATAAAGTACTTATATAAAAAAAGAAAAAACAAAAACAAAAAGAACATAGCAAAAATGGCCATCTTATTGAAAGCAATCTACAGATTCACTACAATTTCAACTAAAATTCTAACACAATTTTTTACAGGCCTTGAAAGAATAATTCTAAACTTAATATGGAAAAACAAAAAACCTAGGAGAGCTAAAGCAATCTTGTACTACAAAAGAACTTCTGGAGGTATCAACGTCCCTGGTTTCAAGTTGCACCTCAGAGCAATAGTATTAAAAACTGCATAGTATTGGTATAGAAACAGACAGGTTAACCAAAGGAATTGAATTGAAGACAAAGAAATAAACCCACACACCTACAGACACTTGATTTTTGACAAAGAAGCCAAAACCATACAACGGAAAAAAGAAAGCATCTTCAGCAAATAGTGCTGGTCTAGGTGGGTGTCTGTATGTAGAACAATGCAAGTAGATCCATATTTATCGCTCTGCATAAAACACAAGTCCAGATGGATCAAAGCCCTCAATATAACACTAGACACAGTAAATCTAATAGAAGAGAAAGTTGAGGAATAGCTTTGAATTCATTGGTACAAGAGTCAACTTCCTAAGCAGAACACCAATAGCTAAGGCACTAAGATTAACAAGTAATAATTAAGACCTCATGAAACTGAAAAGCTTCTGCAGGCAAAGGATACTATCAATAGGACAAAACAGCAGCCTAAAGAATGAGAAAAGATCTTCACCAACCCTACATCTGACAGAGAGCTAATATTCCAAGTATATAAAGAACTCAAGAAAGTAGACACCAAGTGAAAGACCTGTACGATAAGAACTTCAAATCCTTGAAGAAAGAAATTGAAGAGGCCATCAGAAGATGGAAAGATCTCCCATGCTCATGGATAGGTAGGATCAACATAATAAAAATGGCCATCCTACCAAAAGCAATATACAGATTCAATGCAATTCCTATCAAAATACCACCACAATTCTTTATAGACCTGGAAAAAGCAATACTCAACTTCATATGGAATAAAAATAAAAACAGAATAGCTAAATCAATCTTGTACATAAAAAAAATTAAAAAAAAAAACATCTCGAGGTATCGCCATCCCAGATTTCAAGCTGTACTACAGAGCAATAGTAGTAAAAACAGCATGATACTGGTATAGAAATAGACCAGTGGGTCAATGGAATCAAATTGAAGACCTAGAAATGAACCCACATACCTATGGTCACTTAATTTTTGACAAAGAAGCCAAAACCATACAATGGAAAAAGGACAGCATCTTCAACAAATGGTGCTGGTCCAACTGGAAGGGATAGGGAGTAGAGGGTGGGAGGGTGGGACTGGGAAGGGTGGAAAGAGGATACTGTGATGGAGATGTAACCTGAAGTAATAAATAAATATTAAGAAAAAAGAAAATAGATACCACAAACCAAATAACCCAATTTAAAAAAATGGGGTATAGAGCTAAACAGAGGATTCACAACAGAGAAACCTCTAATGGTCCAGAGATACTTGAAGAAATGTTCCCCATCCTTAGTCATCAGGGAAAATCAGAATGAGTCTGAGGTTCTGTCTTATAGTCATTAGAATGACTAAGATCAAAAACTCACGGGACAACACATGCTGGGGAGCAAAGGGAACACTCCTCTATTAATGGTGAGAGTACAAACTTTTACAGCCACCTTGGAAATCAATTTGGTGGTTTTTCTAAAAACTGAGAAGAGTCCTACCTCAAACTATATCACTCCTGTGTAAATAACCAAGAGAGTCTCCTCTAAACCACAAGGAGACTTGATCAATTATGTTCATAGCAGCTTTATTCATAATAGCCAGAAACTGCAAATAGCCGAGATGTCCCTCAACAGAAGAATGAATAAATAAAACATACATTTACACAATGGAATAGTAGTCTGTTGTTAAAAAAAAAGGACATCATGAAATTTGCAACAAATGGATGTAATTAGAAAATGTCATCCTGAGTGAGCTAACCCAGACTTAAAAGACATGCACAGTATATACTCACTTATAAGTGGGTAGTAGACATAAAGTACAGGATAACCAGGCTACAATCCACAGAACCAAACAGACTATGTAACAAGGAAGGATGCATAAATCTCACTCAGAAGGGGAAATAAAATAGACACTGGAGGTAGAGGGAAGGAAGGAACTTGGGAGAGCAGGGATAGGAAGAGGAAAGTGGTGGGAAGATCAGGTGTAGGGAGAGTGGGGACATAGGGCCAAGGAGAAAATGGAAGTTAGTGTAGGGGTGGAGTTATCTCTAGGACATGCCAGAGACCTGGGACAGGAGAGGCTCCAGGGATTCTACGGGGGTAACCCTAGCTGAGATTCCTAGCAGTGAAGGATATGGAGCTTGAAGGGGCCACCTACTGTAGCCATCCAGGACTCCCAGTAGGGGGATAAGGACATCAACCCACCCACAAAACCTTCTACTCAAAATTTGTCTTGCCTACAAGAAGTGCAGCAACAAAAATGTAACAAAAACGGAAGAAATGGTCAACCAGTGACTGACTCAACTTGAATCCTGTCCCTTGAATGAGAACCAATCCCTGACACTATTAATGATAATCTGATATGATTACAGACAGAAGTCTAGCCTAACTGTTCTCTGAGAGGCTCTACCCAGCAGCGGATTGAAACAGATGCTGAGACCCACAGCCAAACATTACATGGGGCCCAGGCATTCTTACAGAAGAGATGGGGGAAGGATAGAGGGACACAGAGGGGACAAGAACTCCTTAAGAAGACCAAGAGAGCCAACTAACCAGGGCCCTTGAGGCTCACAGAGACTGGACTACCAACCAAAGAGCACGCATGCCCTAGACCTAGACCCCGCAAATATGCAGTAAATGTGCAACTTGGTTTCCACACAGGTCCCCCAACACTGGAGTCGGGTCTGTCCCTGACTCTGTTGCCTGCCAGTGGATCCAGTTCCCCTAACTGGACCTGCTTGCCTGGCCTCAGTGGAAGAGGATGTGCCTAATCCTGCAGTGACTTAATATGCCAGGGTGAGTTGGTACCCATGAGGGGCCTCTCCTTTCTATGAGAAGAATGGAAGGAGGACTGGGGTAAAGGGATATATGAGGGGGCTGCTTGGAGAAGAGGAGGGTTCTGTGATTAGGATGTAACATGAATTTTAAAAATAAAAAGAGTAAAAAAATATAGTTACTGACAATTATATTAATATTTCATGTATCATGTACTTACTCAAAGTAAGTGATGGTATCTGAGACAGCTAGAAGAAAGTGGTGTTGCAGGATATAGGCTATGAAAGCCCTGGATGAGTGTTTGTGGAAGATGATAAAGAATGGTCATGGAGCATAGTGAGTGGAGAAAGAGTGAAAGAAAGGGATAAAGTTGGTATGGAAAAGAAATGACCTAAATTCCATAGATTATTAACAGTATAGTGATAGTACAATATGCTTTCAGAATTGTAAAAGGTGGCAACAATAATAAAAATTGTGATGTCATAAATACATGCTGTAAACAATTGATAATACAGTTCTTTGCTAAAACTAATAAGAAATTTCATTTAAAATATACAATAAATTATTTTGCATGTTTATATGCATATGGAGTGTCTCTGTGTGAATGTGCACATTTGCTTGACCAGGAGCACTATACCTCCACCTCTGTCTGAGCACAAAAGTATTCACATAAAGTTGTCACTCTCAATTGTCAATCACTTTATTCAGTTAAGCAGAATTTCTCACTTAACCTGGACTTCTCCAATTATAATTCATTCAGCTAGCCAATTTGCACTTGGTATAAAGCCTTTTCTCTGTGTTTCAAGTGCCAGATTACAGGTGTCTTCCATGCTTACCCAGACTTTATGTAGGCTCTCCTCTGGCTCTGAACTCTAGTCCACAGAACTGCACACAAAGACAGTTCTGCCAGCCATTTTTCCACCCCCAAGTTATACATTCTTAAAAATAAATTGTAAATCTCCTTTAATAATGAGCTATAATTGAAGAGTTTTGACCAGAAAAATTAAACAACTCAATCTTGGCAGTGTTCTTTGACTGCTGTGTTGAGAACAAATGCCACACATAAGGAGCAAAAGAGGATGGAAAAATGGAAAAATTGTTCAGTGTTTAAGAGCCTATATTATTTGTCAAGAGGACTGGAATTTGGTTCCTAGCAGCACATCATGAAATTTAGATTTGCTTGTAACTCCAACTCCAGATGATCTCTTTTCTGGGCCCGTGTGCACATAGCTACATGTATTCTCTCTCTCTATCTATCTATCTATCTATCTATCTATCTATCTATCTATCTATCTATCTATTTATCTATCTATCTATCTATCTGTCTATCTCCCTCTCATACATTTGAAAATAAACATTAAAATAATGAAACACAGAAACTATAAGATCAGTGAATAGGCCTTTTCAATATTCTAGGAGAGGAACAGTGATCTGTTCCAATATTCAGCATGGTTATGGCTTGGTTAACTGAGGCAGTTATGTATGTTCAGAAGCATATCTTAAAAATTTAGATGTGGATCTGAAAGCACACAAGCAAAGAAATTAACAAATGTCATCTTAAAAAACACCTTCCATTTATTCTCATAATTTAAAATTTTCAGCCTGGGTGGGATAGATGACTCAGTGGGTAGGCTCACTTGATGCTCTTGTAGAGGAACCAGGTTTGGTTCCCAACACATGTGAAGGCTCACAAACATCTATAACTTCAGTTCCATGGGGTCTAACACGTTCTTCTGACATCCACAGGCATTGCATGCAAGTAGTGCACAAACATATCACACACAAAATTCCCATAAATGTCAAATAAATATGAATGAAAAAATATTTCAGTCATGATCTAGGTGTAGATCTATGAAATAGAAGCAAGTAAATGTCTGTAAGACAACAATCATTGTGACAGTATACGAGATCACATGTTCTTTATAATCCTTCACAATCCAGTTTCCTGAATGGCGAAAGAGAACTAATTGCTCCCAACATATTGACTTCCATTCGTGACCATTTAACTAATACAATGGGAATAAATTTTATGTATGCTGTAACCAAGAACACCCTCTAAGAGGCATTATTGAGTTATCTCTTCTTATTTCCCTGATTCCCATGTGGAAGATTCGTTGTTTGTCTTCTGAACATGACCCAGATGTCTCCATCTTACACACACACACACACACACATACACACCTCTGTAATTCCATAAAAACATGGCTTCTGTTTCCACTGGCTACTCTAACTACATAAGAGTTCTTTGAGATACTTATACTTTGGGTTTGTTAATTTGGGTATGTGACATTATTCTATTTGCAAGGTATTTTTAAGTTTATAAACAAAAAAATTAAATAATGCGTAAACAAGTAAATGCCAGTATAGTCAGAATCCCCATCTTTGATGTATAAAGATTATCCTAATTTTTGTATAACCAAGTCATCATCTTTTATAATCTCATATTATGCCTTTAAAGATATATTATTATATAGAATTATCCAGAGTATTCCTTCCTTTATGTATCCTCATAGTGGTTTTCCATCCATTAATGGCTTTTTTACCCTTGGCCATACATTCTTACTCAGTCTGATGTATTTGAAATTAATAGTGAACTAGATCCACCAATACAAGTCTCCACTTCTTTACACCTTAAACCAATTACAATGTTCCAGAACATCTTTCCTTATCTGTGAATACATTTTTTAACAGAATAATAACCTAATAATTCTAAGAATCAGGAAACGTCTTCAATCTAAGATGTATAATAATAACATGATAAAGAAACATACAGAAATATTCAGTTAGGAAGAAAGTCTTAGCTTTGAAGATGACCTACAGAGTTTTGCCAGAGTTGCTGAACCTATTATCAAATATTTAGATATGTACCCTACCTCTCACTAAGTTGAGGATAGGAAAGTGAATAAAAGAATGCATAGACTGTGCATGGTGGTGCACACCTTTATCTCAGCCCTTGGGAGGCAGAGATAGGTGGAATCGTGGAATCGCTGTGAGTTCAAGGCCAGCCTGGTCTACAAAGTGAATTCAGGACAGCCAGGACTACACAGAGAAATCCTGTCTTGAAAAAAAAAAAAAAAAAGAATGCATAGACTATTGGCAGTTCTGATCAGCTCTCTATATAAGAAAGCATCAGAGTTGTGCTACAGGTATAGATAATACATTTATTACAAAATGGACAGTAGAATCACACAGCAGGGAAACATTCTTTTGAATTTTATTAAAAATGTTCTTTATAGACATATAAGAAGACAACAGTTTGTTATGCCTTAGGACATTTTATAATCTACTTCTCAAATATTGAAGATTGGATATGGAAATATTACTTCTAAGAATACTGTAAAAATCTACACATTTAACCAAATTTAAATTATTTTTAAAGGTCACTGTTCCTAGTTTTTGCATACTTTGATTTTTTTGTTTGTTTGTATTTATTTTTGATTACTGAGGGAAAATAGTATACAGTTTTTAATTGGTGTCAGATTTTATCAGAGGGAGGAGGATACAAATTAATTTACTTGATTTGGAAAGAGAAAATATATTTCTTTTAGCAGAAATTATATTGGTGAGTCAATTATTTGATTGATTGACTGAAGTTAATGTTTGCAAAGAATATTACCTAGATATGATTGATATTTGAAAACTTAAAGAATTCTTAATATCAGAAAAAGAAGACTTAAATATCAGAAAAGCAATGACTAATAAAAGAAACAAATTAATTTAAAAGTCAGACATGAATGTGAGATACAAGCTCTAAAGCAAATTAAATTCTCTAGAGCTGCCCATCAGCCAGCCACGACAGGTTTGAAGGTCACTGTTGTTGGCTATTTGGCTAAACTTCAACTCAATTTCATCCCTGATCAGCGATTCGAAACTGACCCCCACAGATGAGTGACCATGTGGTGCCCCGTGCATATTAATGAGAAGATTCCCTACTCGCCATAACAGAACAGATCTGATTTTTAAAAATGTCTTGTGAGGAGAGAAATGCAAAAGGCTGGAGAAGTCTGCCAAGGCATTCTGAATCGCTTCACATATTTATTGATTCTTCACTTGCTGATGCTGTCTTGCCAGAAAAGAATGCATATCTTTTCCAAGTGGGAATGGGCACAATGAAAAAATAAACACCTAGGTCAAAACATTTGAAGTCATTTCTTCTTTATAACTATAAGACAGCTTCACTTTCTATGATTTTGATTCTCTGGTGTTATAATAGTTAGCTTTAAGGTTTTCATTTGTTTTATGCCTGGTTTTCAGCTCTTGGTGTCCTAAGGGATGAAGAACAGGAAGCAGGAAGAAATCAAAACAAAGTGTATAGGACATTGAGGATTCCATCATAGTTTAAATTCAGAATTAAATATTATCTCCTCTTGGTTAAATGTAATTTGCTTTATTATCTAATTTTAGTTATCTGAAAATATGTTTCTATATCCTCAGAATGCCTTGGTGAAAATAACTGTAGGACAAACACATGGTAGATGAAACAAAATATGTACAATGGAGTATAAGTTGTTTGCATATTTTCTGTTTTGTGATCTTTATTTTCTCACTTGAAGCTGTTATAAGAAGAGTAGTAACTAGAATAATAGTATGACCTGCTGATTATTCAATAAAATGAAAAACAATTGTGAAAAACTTGTCTTCACAGTATGATTATGTAAGAAAGAAATGTTGATCTCCAAACTCACTTCACACATAGATTCTGAATCCCAACATTTCTATACTCTCTTAAATTTAGAGAAAATTAACTTCAGTTAAAACAGAACTTCCTGACAATTTAATTAAGAGTTTGAAGGCAATTTTGGTCTCCATTATATAATCAAGTTTACATTAGCAAACTTCTCTTTTCAAGTCTTTTTAACTTTTACAATAAGAAAGTAAGTAGCATACTTTTAAAAATAATTTTTGTTTTGAAATTCTGAAATTTGAATGATCTAGAACGTTGAGCAAGAATGGTGAGAACTCAGTCAGTAACCAGAATGAGCACCGCAGTATTCTAAAGGAAAATGTTGTACTTTTATGAAGTCCTGAGCTCTTCCTTACTCTGCTACCATGGATTAGTGATTTTACTACTGTATCATTTTGCTACTACGCAAACACATGTGTATCTATAATATAGAAAGAGAGAATTATACATAAAAATATACGTACAGTATATGTTCATATACACAAGTATATATACATTTATGAAATATGTACACTTTCAAACTTGCTTTTCTGTTGTGATAAATACCATGACCAAACAACTTGAGGAAGAAAAAGTTTGTTTCATCTTGAATTTTTCAGTCCATCCTTTAGAGGAATGGAAACTGGCATCTAGAGGCAGGATGAAACGTAAACTCCACAGTAGTGCTGCTTGCTGGCTTGCTTTCAGCAGCTTTCTTATATATCCCAGCCTACCTGCTGAGGAATGGTACTGTTCACTTGAAGCTGAGCCCTCTCAAACCAATGAGCAATCAATAAAATACCTGATTGACATGCCCATCAACCAATGTGATGGAGTCAATTCATCAGCTGAGAATTTCTCTTTCCAGGTAGATCTAAGTTTGTGGCAGGTTGATAAAAACAGTACATATATGATGAAGACATATAGCTGTCCTCTTGAAAGCTCAAAATTTTGTATAACCATAGTTTTGATTGTCTCATTTTGTAAAGTTGGAATTATTTTGTAATATTCTCAAACCAACAATAAAGAGTGATAAAGACTTATTTTTAAAAACGTTTCCCCTATGAATTGGATAAATTACTAACCAGTGGCTCCATCTAATTTAGAATCACCTAAATATTCATATTTGCAACTTTGAAGTTTATACTCATTGCATATGGTATCTTCTCACAACAACTGTATTGTGCTCATGGTCCATGGTATTTCTCACAATGATCATGCTTCGTTCTACCTTGAGATCCTCTATTCTCTGTTCCCATGTTCTTCATCTGTGAAATCACATTTTCATTTTCTGTTTTCCTCCTTCCACCTAATTTGTGAGCTTTTTGTTAAAACTCTCTTGTCATTAATTGAGTTTTTTCTTAGGAAATTTCATAATTACGAGACCTCAGAACATTGGGCTAATATATACTTGTTGAACACAGGAATTAGTGATTTGCAGAGGAATGGATCATTGATATTAAAAAGGGAGGGTCTAAGGCTGATATGGTTTGAAGAGTTGCTGACCTTTACATATCTGTCAGTAGCAGAGCCTGGCATTTAAGTTTATCCATCTCTATGTAAGCTAGATCAAAAACCTTTGTACTTGAACATTAGCACAGAATATTCTACACTACATGACTTATCTTAAAAATGATGTTCTAGTCACTTACCAAACCTGGTTCTTATACTTGTGTCTCTCCTGTACCACATTTTGTATCTTAGGTTTTTCTATAATGACTTTCTCAATAACTCACTTTCTTCACAGACTGATAATTTGTAAACTGAATTTTAATTGTTTTCTGTCTGATAATATAGACAAATAAAAATGCTTATTTTAATCTCTTCAAATATTTTAATTTTTGTTTTAGAGCACAATCTTGTAGTAATGCCAGCACACAAAACATCTAAACTGTTCTGTGCAAGACTCTAAGCTTAGTGGTTTTCATGGACGCAGGTCCATTCCAGAGCCCAAGGAACACATCTGTGTGATGCATCCTCCAATTGTAACTGAACAGATCTGTATTCATCAATTTTGTGTATTAGCTTCCCTAGTGTTTGGAGGCTTCGTTTGCTCAGTTTTTGTTTTTCTTTTGTTTTGGTTTTTTGGATATAGGGTCTCCTTGTGCAGCCCAGGCTCTTTGTGACTTCAAATTCTCCTGTCATATTCACAGGTATTTATTTACCACTAAACACAGATCACATTCTCTACTGTCTTTCAATTTGAAGAAAAAACATCCCAGTACTGTGAAGAAGTGCTAGCAGGCAATAGCAACAGCAACAGTAATAATAGTAGAACATAGTATTAATTAGTTACCAAGTCCTGCTTCATGCTTTTCAGAATCCAAGTGTTAACACAAATACTACAAATCAGTTTTCCAAGTTCCACATATGATGCTATTTTAGATAAATGATTTCCTTCCTTATAATGCCCTTTCTCTACTTTTGACTAATGTCACCTCAGAGCTGAAGTCTCCATAGACATAATGGATCCAGAAATCAGAAATATATCTCAAAGGATCAACACATAAGCAGTATATATGCCTGAAATGCTTTGATGACTAAGTCTGAGGAAAACAAACAGACAAACCATGAAATCTCAAAATCAAAGGTTTTAGGCAACCCAAAATTGGTCTACATGTCTTGCTTTTATTCTTTATGAGTTGAGGGCTGGGAAAAAATTTTAGGAGGTGAGTAATAAATTGGATTCTCTAGGCCCTTGGTCATCTTTTATGGGTTGTGTAAAACACTGATGGCAGACTATAGTTTCAGGGATCATTTCTCCAGTTCATAGAACACTGATCAATTTGAAGAGTTGTGAAAATCCTACACCAATTTTTGTTTATCAATTTGGTATCCTGTCAGTTTCCTGAAATTAGGTAACCATCAAGTCTTCTCATAGAATCTTGAGAATCCTCTTTACAGTTATGTCATATCTGTTGCTCTCTAAGAATTCAAGTCCTTCGTTGAATAGGAATGATTATTCACCTTTTTGCCTTGCTTTTGATTTTATAAGAAATAGTTTTGTTTTTTTCCCACTCAATATGACTTTGGGTATACTTCTGTTGTGTATAGATATTATTATGATGAGATAGAATAACTTATACCTAGTTTATTCAATGATTCTATGAAAGTCACAGCTATATATTTTACTCTGACATCTCTGACAATCTGCCTAACTGTGTCAAGAGTACTCTGATGATAAGCTTTGAATTATTTTCCATTTTTCTTTTATAGTTATTAAACTTCCTATTTTGTTAATGACTGAGCATTCAAAAATGATATATGATAACTATGTATATGTTCTGTGACTTTTTTCTCAGTGTTTTGAATTTTATTGCTTCATTATCTAATAAGACAGAGAGATTATCTAAACCATGTATTTTGATCTGCTTTTATAATATTGGTGTTCCAAGGCCTGAGACAAGAAGATAAGTTTGATACTAGTTTGCTACAAGTACTGGCATTAGTCTGCAGACCCTGTTTCAAAAATATAGTTTTTTATTAAAATTAATTTAAGAGTTTCTTTATATACAGAAATGTGATCCATAGGGTGGGAAAGTTGAATGAGATTTTGCAATGAATCCATGTTTCTACAATTTGAACTCAACATCTACCTGTCATAGTCTCTAGCATTCTGGTATAGTAGGCAAGGGCCACTGTTTCAAACTTTCTTAAAAGCTGTCTTGTTGAGAAGTATGCATAAGTTTTTTTTTGTTCATTAAATGCATATTTCTCTATCTTAAAGTTTGTTATTATTGTTGGAAATCTAATCCAAATGCAAAATATATTTCTAAGACAAGGTGAAGAAAGCAAAATCATTGAGATTAGATTTCTTCAATATCAGTGACTGTCCTGGTGAAATCTGTATTTTAAGTTGGTTTAAAGTTGCTTAAAGTTTAATTCTGACTGACTGATACAAGGATCTGCTATAAACCCTGACCCTGAGTTGCTTATTCATGGTATTAATAAATAAGTGTTTAAAAGTATGTCCAAAGCCAAGATTCAACTTATATGAAAAAAATAATGTCTCTATTCTCAATTAGACTAGGCCAATTCTACCGCCTAAAATTACCATTTTTACAGTAGTGCTCATAAAGAAGGTCTAGAAAGCTTCTTTCTGGAAATGGGTCTTAGCTGTTGTTGTTAAATCATGACCAGAGAGGGCTTGTGTACTCAGTTTGTGCACATCTTCCTCTTGCCACATGATTACTGTCACCTTTGTCCATTTCTAGTTCTGTCTTCTTTGGAAACTCTTAATTTTGGAATTCTCTAATTTAGACCTTTTCTTTGGTTCTTTTTACATTTTTATCTATTCTCACTCCTTTGGAAATACCATCTAGTCACATAGCTTAAATACCATCTATATGTGCTCATGCCTAATTTAAATGTCCCTCACAAATTGCCCGGTATAATAAGAAGGCTATATGACTTGCCTTTGAATGATAATTTCACTGTTTAAGCTGAATTTTAATCTTCTCACTAAAAACCCAGTATTGTATTTTATTTTTAAAGTTTAACTCATGAACATTTCTCTCACATTCACTGAACATCTTCATTTTCTTCATCTTTGTTCAAATTGCCTAAGTCTCAACTTAATTGTGAATCCTAGTTTGACTACTCTGTAAATCTAACAATCTGTCACCTGTATCCTTCATTCACTTCCTACTCAAAACCCATCATGTAGTTCAGATTGTGTTTGTTTTAGATATCTATATCCCTGGTATCAGCAATATTATGTTTAAAAAGTTCCCCTAATTTTGTCTGTGAGTGTGAACATAACATACTATAAGAGGAACTTCTTATTTGAGGTAAATAATTTACTGCTAATTTTACTTCATTTTGTGGAAAACATATGTAAGATAATTATTTAGCAAATGTATGTCTATAATTTGAAGATGATTTTGATATGAATATGTAATAATTCTTTCTCCCCTGGGTATCTGTGTGTGTGTACAATTAAATAGATGTGTATGTAGATTTGGCTATATAAACAAAGCAAACACTTAGTAAATAATACAAGGCTAAATTTTTTCTTTACATCTGATCTTAACCTAAAGGCCAAAAAATGGTCAATTGTAGTCTTTAATTAAAATAAATGTGACTAATATCTGTCCTGCCTTGCTTTTCTGCGTTTATTTTGGGAATAAATAAGATAACTGTATATATAATAAGCTGGTGTGGTAGATGTAAAGAGGGAATATAAGGAGGATTTTTTTTTGTTTTTTAATAAATAAATTTATTTATTTGTTGCTTCAGGTTACATCTCCATCATATTGTCCTCTTTTCCCCCTTCCCAGCCCCACTCTCCCACCTTCCACCCCCTAACCCTTCCATCCCACTCCTCTGGAGTGCAATGTCCCTACATAACAGTCCCTCACCCCAGTTCAGAAGTCATATGAGGGCCAAGAGCCTCCTCATACACTGGGGGCCTACAAGGCAATACCACCAGTGAAAAGTGTCTCATTGCCACAGAGAGAAAACTAAAAAACAAACAAACAAACAATAAATAAATAAATAAATATTGAAATAAATAAAATAAAAAGTCTATGTCCATGTTCCCTTTGGTGCATTGGTTGTAGTATAGATATCCTGTACTATAAAGCTAAAATCCTACCATAAGTGAATAGATGCCATGTGCATCCTTCTGAGTCTGGGTTAGCTCACTCAGGATGAGCTTCTCTAGTTCCATCCATTTGGCTGCAAATTGCATAATTTCATTGTTTCTGATAGCTGAGTAATATTCCATTGTGTAGATGTACCACAGTTTTTTAACCCATTCTTCAGTTGAGGGACATCTCGGTTGTTTCCAGTTTCTAGCTATTATAAATAAGGCTGCTATGAACATAGATGAGGAAACTTCCTTATGATTCTGTGAGGAGTCATTTGAGTGTATACCCAGAAGTGGGTCCTGAGGCAAAGCTATTCCAAGTTTTCTAAGATATTGCCATACTGACCTCCATAGTGGTTGCACAAGCCTGCACTCCCACTAGCAATGGAGGAGGGTTCCCCTTTCTCCACACCCTCACCAGCATGTGCTGTCATTTGAGCTTTTGATCTTAGCCATTCTGACAGATATGAGATGGAATCTCAGAGTCGTCTTGAGTTGCATTTCTCTGATGATTAAGGATGTTGAGCATTTCTTCAAGTGTCTCTCAGCCATTAGGGATTCCTCCTTTGTGAATTCTCTATTTAGCTCTGTCCCCCATTGTTTGATTGGATTATTTGGTTTCTTGGCATTTAATTTCTTGAGTTCTTTTTAGATTTTGGATATTAGCCCTCTGTCAGATGTGGGGTTGGTGAAAAATTTCTCCCAGTCTGTAGGCTGCTGTTTTGTTCAAATGACAGTGTCCTTTGCCTTACAGAAGCTTTTCAGTTTCATGAGGTCCCATTTATTGATTGTTGGTCTCAGGTCCTGAGCTGTTGGTGTTCTGTTCAGGAAGTGTCACCTGTGCTAATGAGTTTGAGGGTTTTTACCACTTTTTCTTCTAGTAGATTTAGTGTGACCGGCCTTATGTTAAGGTCTTTGATCCGCATGGACTTAATTTTTGTACAGGTAATAAGTATGGGTCTAATTTCATTCTTTTACAAGTGGACATCCAGGTGGACCAGCACCATTTGTTGAAGATCCTGTCCTTTTTCCATTGTGCGGTTTTGGCTTCTTTGTCAAAAATTAGGTGGCCATAGGTGTGTGGGTCCATTTCTGGGTCTTTAGTTTGAATACATTGATCGACTGGTCTGTTTCTATACCAATATCATGCTGTTTCTACTACTATTGCTTTGTAGTACATCTTGAAATCTAGAATGGTGATACCTCCAGATGTTTGTTTATTGTACAGGATTCCTTTCGCTATTCTGGGTTTTTTTTTTTTTTTTGTTCCATATGAAATTGAGAATAGCTCTTTTCTAGAGAAGATTTAAGAGTGAGATGATGGAAAAAGGCCTTAAAAATTAAACTAAAACACTCCTCTTGTCGAGAGCTGAAAACTTCCACATTTACCATTCACTCAAATCCTCATATCCAACTACTACAAAAGTCCTTGATGTTAACAAAGAAGAAGTCTCTCTTGAGGTACTTAATCTTGTTAATAAAAAGTATTTAAGGATGGACTCAAGGGGAAACTGAAAGACAACTTTATTAGAGTTTAAAAGAAGCCCACCATAATCTCTGCATCTTCTCATAGAAGGAGGATGGACCAGAGAAAGCAGAAATCCATATGGATTTTATTAAGTAGGCATGGAGGTCAACAATGACAAATAAAGAGGATAGTAGCTTTAGACAAAAACTAAGAATGCTTAAAGGACCAGAAGTAGTTTATGTAATGTTTTGGCCAACAGCTCAAAGAAAAGGACAGAAAAAGAAAAGGTAGATGTTAAGCCATGGACTTGGAGCCATTGCTCAGAGCATAGAAATTTTGTGAAGAAACAGATATTCTCATTAAAGGGATACTTATTCTTTTTTGTTCTAGTATATCCTGAGGTAGGTCAGTCTCCCTGAGGGAAGGTCACTTAGCCAAGTGAATGACTTTGGATTTGGTCTTAAGTGAATAGACAAGGGCACACTCCACCTAGAGGTAGATCCCTAACACTGTCTGCTATGGTAAAGCTTATTGAACACACTCTTGTCATTGCTTTTGGCAAATACTTGAAAAGAAGCAACTTAGGCGAGTCCTGGTTTATTTCAAAGTATGGCTCAAAGAATGCAGTCCACATGGTGCGAATCATAGCATTGGGAGTTGCTTGCTCATATCTTCACTATATAGAAACCGGGGTGGGGGAGAAATAGCTTTCAACTAGCTTTCTTTTCTCTCCCTTTAATAATCAGTCGGGATGCCAGCTCAAGGGGTGATATCCACAAACAGAGCATAGCTTCCCTTTTCATTTAATAATCTCTGAAAACATCCTTCACAGTGCGCGCGCGCATGCACACACACACACACACACACACACACACAGTTGTGCTTTTAGTTTCCAATTAATGAATTTATTCAATAAATGAAAGTAAAAGTAAAATAATCAGTACTGAATAGTAGAAAAAAAGAAGCAGCAGCTGTCAAAGCAAAATCAAATCCAGTATACAAAATGCACAACAGTTTGTTTGGAGGTTCTAGCAGGAGACCATAGCTAGAATTATACACTTACTAAAGACCAATCCTCCTCTTCGACTGAGCACATAGCTTCAGGAGAGACACACGTGGAGCAGTAAGGGAGGAAGGGGACATCGGCCTAGCCAGCCAGATCAGCCAAATCTACCAAATCAATGGGGTCACAGGGTCAAGGATATCACAAGGAGACCTACATAGTCAATTAAATTGGGGACAGGGTGGCTCATAGAAACTGAACCACCAACCAAAGAACATGCATAGACTAGCCTTAGGCCCACAACACATATGAAGCTGATGGACTAGTTGATCCTCAAGTGGATCTCCTAACAATTGGAGCAGGGACAGTCTCTGACTTGGACTCTGTTGCTCCCTCAGGATCCCATTTTCTTAGCAGAGCTTCCTTGTCTTGCCTCAGTGATAGAGGAGGCACTTAGTTCTGATGAGATTTGATGTGCCAGAGTGGGTTGGTACCAGGTCAGGAATCAGGGGTATTATGAGGGAAATGGGTGGGAAGGTGGGACTGGGAGGAGAGGAGGGAGTGGGGTTGCAATTCAGATGTAAATTAATTAATGAAATAAAAAAGAAATGAATTGAGAATTAATGTAAAACTAAAAGCATAAAGAACCTTTGGAATTATGTATTTGTTTATCACTGATAACAGATAATTATCTCCTTCCAACCCTTGTTCCTTCTGACCCTTCCAACCCTTGTTTCTTCCAACT
Organism: Lophiomys imhausi; assembly: GCA_907164525.1. Classification (NCBI taxonomy): domain Eukaryota; kingdom Metazoa; phylum Chordata; class Mammalia; order Rodentia; family Muridae; genus Lophiomys; species Lophiomys imhausi. Next base: position 9,353,205 of record CAJQZJ010004748.1, on the reverse strand, counting down.
GCCTAACACTATGTAGGAAAGAAAGAAGATTAGAGAGACAAGGGACATAGATCTCTTTAGTTATTTCCTGTTGTTTAGGGTCGTCGGTTTTAGGAGCCAGACCAAACTCAGTTGTGACAATATCCAGCAGTCTAGAAAACCAGCAAGACCATACACAGTCAACCAACAAACCAGGAAACACAACAGTAGGTGAGTCAGCAACAGTCTGGGGAAGCACCAGGAGCAACCTCTTCCTTCTTCAGAGTACCCCCTTTAGTCTTTGGGGTTCTGGCTTTTTATACCCTTCTCTCAAGTCCTCATAATTGACTTTCTGCAGCTTGGTAAGCCAGGTCCCTGCTAGCACATATAGTTTACATCTGTGGACTAACTGAAGCAGCCCCCATACCTGGGATTAAAACAAAAGCATTCTCATATCATAACTGGGTTTGTAAAGAAACAAAACTTTTACCATACCACATACCTTTTCTTCTATCACTAACTTCTGGAGTTAGCACTTTCTTATCTTTATAAGTATTGTATTCACAAATGTTAGTAGTTGAAATCCTATGGTTGAATTTATTCAATGAGCATTATTTCATCTTTCATGGTTCACTGAAACTGTGCATATAAATAGCTCTGGCCTTTCTATTGATTGGTAGCTTTGCATGTCATGGATGGATCATGGAGTGCTTAATCATTTACACATCAAGAGACAATACACAAGTCTCCAATTCTAGGCTATTTTTTTTTAAAAAGCAGCTAAAAATAAACTTATGTGCAATTTTTGAGTTTACGTGAAAATTGATTTTAATTTCTACAGAACAGCTGTGTGTAATTCGTGAGTGACATAGTGTTATTTTTACATCTTATTTACATGTATTTGTCATTTATTTATTTAGTTATATATCTTATTTACATGTATTTGTCATTTATTTATTCAGTTATTATGTTTTGCACATATGTGAGCCACAGATACATATGTGGAAGTAAGAGAACAACTTTCAGGAGGGGGTTCTTTCCATCAACTATGTGGGTCTCTGGGGTGAAACTCAGGTTGTCAGCTTTGAAACCATGACATTCACCCAATGAACCATCCAACTAGCTCTGTAAAGAATATTTTTGTTCTAAAAGGCATTGAAAAACTTTCTTTAGAGTTGCTGTATTAAAAACAAATTAAAACAGAACAAAATTGTGGGCCACAGTATTAGAAAAAAAACTTAAGACTATACAAATAATCCCAATAAAGGGAAAATGAAAAATTCATTCTTATCACAAGTAGGTTTTTCTATAAATGATTCTAACAAGAAGAAATGAACGGAGGGTGGGAAAGAACCACCCTTGAAAATAAGAACATTTCTAAAAACTAAGAATTTCTTCAACTCAGTCTTTTTGAAAATCAAGTTCAAAAACAGATGAATGACAAAAGAGATGCTTCACTAAACAGGATGTACAGAAGGCGAGTAAGAACATCTTAAAAAGTTATATATCATCTACCATTACAAATCCGTGTTAAACGTAAGTGTAAATTAAAAGCAGCAATAAAAGTATATGTCTACAGAAATGTCAATGGTGGGAACATGAAGGCATTTGAGGGAGGTGAGGAAGGGAGAAAATGATAAAATTACATTTTAATTAAAAATAAAATAAAATTTAAAAACTAAAAAAATAAATAAATAAAACAAAAAATGAAACCCCAAAACTCTGTTTTATTCAAAGTTTTCTCCTCATTGAAGTACTGCTTTCCCGGGCAGTGCCACATTGCAGTTCCCACATCCTTGGTCACACCCAACCATGCACAGAACTTTATTTAATTCTAGTTGGAGTGAGAAGAGTTGTTTAGAATTTTTCCACGAGTTACAAAATATGAAGAACACATGGTAAAATGCCTTGGGCTACCTTTTCTTTTACTTGGCATTGATATTATGTGTTATCTTCTTTAATAATGATATTCTGGAAATAGGAGACTGAGGTCTTTTCTTAAAGTTAGCAAATTCAGCTCTGGAGATTGGGAAAAAACATGCAAATTAGTTGAAAGTAAATTATTTGATTCCTTTTTTTTGGTTCAAGACACGATATAAAGCACCGGTGGGAGATGTTTAATTTTTTTTTATATAAATACTTTATTTTTTTTCTTCAAGTTACATCTCAGTCACAAACCCCTCCCTATTCCCCCTTCCTATCCCGCCCTTCCATCCTCTTCCCCCCAGAAGTTTCCCCTTTCAGTCCAACAGATGGTTCCTTCTCTTATAACAGTAAGTATTATACAAAACAACAGATATAAATATGCCACATTTATGAGAGTTAAATGGCCCAGTATACTTTCCCAATGTCCAGTTTATACATATTTGGCCCCTGACTTTAACATTCTACTATCTAACCATCTCCATGAGTTTAAAAGTCTACATCTAACTCAACATTCATACTAACTTGCAACACACTTTTAAGAGTATCTTCTTAGATCTATAACACCCTCTTGATTCCTAAACAACTCAAAATTTAACTATGAGACTCTAGCTGTCTATTCTTCAACCACCTCAGAGACCTGAGAGGGATAAATATATCTGCTTATATACCACCCTGAACGTGCCTGATCTCATCTGATCTCGGAAGCTAAGCAGGGTCGGGCCTGGTTAGTACTTGGATGGGAGATGTTTAAATTTTTAATTTTCTTTTCATTTTAAAATTGTTAACAGGCATTTAAAAATATCTGGGTCTAATAGTAACAATGGTGGATCAATACTATAACAGATGTTTGCATTCCCTACTGACACTGACTAATGATAGTCTCTCAGTGGTGCTATTGTTTCATGGCATTGAGGCAACTTCATATAATTAGCAGGGACTTACTCTCCCCAAATCAAAGAAATATCCAAGTAGAAGTATTGGATATTGAGGTGGAAAAGAGAATTTGTTTTTAAAAAATTTACAAATTAGAGATAAGAAAATAATGTGGGGGTCAACTATATAGAAAATGATGTTTAAATGCCCCAATGATTAGGTGATAATAACAGAATCATATTTTAAAGTTTAAAGAAATTGTAACACAGATGAATAAAAAGAAAAGGTTAAAAAAGGGTAAAGGGTAAAATGATTATATAGAAAGATAATTTATATGCTAATGTAATCATATGTTTGTATGTTCTTTTAATGCATGAGAACAATTAAGTCTTTCAAATCTTTTCATGAATCATTTCAACATTATGTTGTAATCAAATTTATTTGGCAGATGGTGAGGAGAGAAGAAAGCTGGCAGAAGGAGATGCTTTCCATCATGAAAGCCACTGGTATATGTAGATAACAAAATAATTTGCAATTTTCTATCATATGAGGTCACAATTGCAAGAAAATAGGTCATCTTTAAAATACTAAGTGAAACCATATTACCAGAATGAAATACTAAAACAATTCCCTGGTGGGATGTAGCAGCATGACTTCTTATCAGTCTTCTCAATTGTGATTTTTCTGCGCTTGAATACTTTCACACACAACCTAAAAACTGATCTTTTCTTTTTTTTTATTAATAATTTATTTTTTATTTCTTCAAGTTACATCTCAATCACAATCCCCTCCCTACT